>CM035196.1:581622-596411 GCA_020233015.1 Callinectes sapidus | reverse complement strand
CTCTCTCATCTCTCTCTCTCTCTCTCTCTCTCTCTCTCTCTCTCTCTCTCCTATATTTTTCCAACAGTTTAAAAATGACCGACAAGTTATCATTTTTCTTCTTACATTCCTGGTAAGTTTAATACTCTTCTGCCTCTCTACCTTTCCTTCTTTCCCTCTTCACCCAGTTTAGTAATGGGCGTGTATGTGTCGGAGCGGCAGTATCTTCTCGCGCACGCGTCGCTTTCTAGTATTCGATGTTGATTAAGGAGAAGAAAAAGTGGTACGCCGCTTTGATGCCAAGCTGGCTAGTTGGTCCGGCAAAACAACCAGCAGAAACTTATCCCACTGGTGGGCCGTGGGCGTTGGCAGGGTGGCGGGGCGGCAGCAACAACCTACATTACGTACACCTGCTCGCCCTCTCTCCCTGCCTCTCCCTTGCTTAGCTCACCTCCCTCCCACCATCATCACCACCACCATGATGTGTTGCTATAGTTTGCACCACTACCATTACTACTGCTACCAGCTGCTCATTACTATTCTAACTGCTGCTGTTGTTACTACTACTACTACTACTACTACTACTACTACTACTACTACTACTACTACTACTACTACTACTACCACCACTACTACTACTACTACTACTACTACTACTACTACTACTACTACTACTACTACTACCACTACTGCTACTACTACTACTACATCGTATCGCTTTCTGCCACCACCACCACTACTAACATTATCAAAACCACATTCCCAACTGCACACACACACACACACACACACACACCACTATCACCACCACCTAACACCATATCCTCCCCTTTTACAATCTCCCACCATGCATATCACGCCTATGTCCCACACCTCTCCCACCCATCCATCCTTACCTATCACCCATATAACCCCCCCCCTTCACCTCCATTTTCACGTACTAGTCATAGAATAAAGCACCACGTTACCTTCACCGTCTTATCGCTAACGCCCATCACAATGTCGTCAACCTATTACCCATCTACGCCCAAGCCTCCGTTAAGCCCATCCCACCGTGTCACCTAAGCCACACCCCATCAACCCCCACTCACCCCCTTCTCTGTATATCTCTCTCTCGCTTCCATATCAGTCTTCTCCATCACCTTTCTTTTTTTCCCCCCTCTCTATATGTCTGTTCCTTCATATCTATCTTATCAGTTTTTCTATGGTTGTTTGGTTCATTTTTTTTCTCTTTCTCCTTTTCTCAGCGTTTCTCCTGTTTTCCATTTATTATTTTTTCTCTTCTCTCTATTATTCAACTACAGTATTATTTTCTTCCCCCCTTTCTTTTCTTCTCTCCTCTGCGTAAGATCTCTCCATGATTCTAGCTCCTCCCCCTTTCCTACTCTTCTACATCACACTAGAAAATCTCAATGTCATCCTCTCCGTCCACTCCATTCCACAACCATCACCACTACTACTACAACTCCTATGACCTCTCTCTTGGTCCTTCCTTCCTTCTCTCCCTACCACAATCACTCACCACCACCATCACCACCGCCTCCTCTAACCATCTAACCGGCCCTGCTATCCTTCCAAGTTCCCCGTCACTATAATAGCAAAACCTGTACTTGGCCGCTTCAAGGACCGAGCAGAAGTGACCGCTGGTAGAATCAACGGGGTATAAAGTGTGTTCGATGCGGCTGATTACCAAAGCGCTGTGCTAGAATTATAAAGATAAAAAAAAATGGCGGATCTAAGTGGTGGTTCTGCATTGAAGCTTGAAGGCGACTCTACCCTCAGGCAGCGCTCCGGGCATGCTATTGGTGGGATTAAACGTAAGAAGACCTTGAGAGATAGGATGGAGATGATGGCAGGAAGGAGAGGTGGAGGAAAAAAGGAGAAAAGTCAATGAGTGTGGCCTCATGGTAAAGGAGCAATAAAGTAAGTGTAAGTAAAGTTAATGGATATTTGAATGAGAAAAATAATGTGTATAATGGGGTTTAAAAGATTAACAAGAACAGAAATTAGCAAAAAATATATTCATAGCTAAGAGGATAACGTAGAAATGAGGAGTAAAAGACTTGGAAGATTAAAGAAAATAGGAAAATAAAGCAGAGCTGAGCAAAGAAAACCAAAACAAGAAAATACACAAGAAAAGAGATAAAAGGATGAAGAGCCAGAGCGAGAAGCAAAGAAAATAATCGAGAGAGAGAGAGAGAGAGAGAGAGAGAGAGAGAGAGAGAGAGAGAGAGAGAGAGAGAGAGAGAGAGAGAGAGAGAGATTAAGAAAACATTCCAGAAGAGATAGAAGAGAAGGTTAGGCAGGGGAATCTCAAGATGTAATACAATGTTCCTTATTTTTCTCCTCAACCAGCTTTGCCCGGTCCAGTGTTGGGGAACTCCACACTAGATTGGGCCAGTCTCTAATCCCTCGCTCTACCAGACAGCCTGCCGCCCTGCACTCTTGTCTTCTGAACATGGTTATTTTTTATACACAGGATATAAGTAAAATGTAAAGAGATCAGAGAGAGAGAGAGAGAGAGAGAGAGAGAGAGAGAGAGAGAGAGAGAGAGAGAGAGAGAGGAGAAAACTACAAAACACGTCAGATCCAAACGATGGCAAGTCACAAACTCTTTGAAGCCGAGATAACGATGTGGCATAAAATTTCTGAGCCTCACTCATGGAATAAAAACACAACGGGGCGAGACTTGGACATCTTATCACATTTGTTACACAGCGGGGGACGATTCCACCTTGTCCCTCAAGGAAGCCCCATTGCCAAGCGCGTCTAACTCACACCTGCCTCTCTTCTTTCTTCATTCTCTCATGCCCTGACAACTGTTCTTCGTTTTCCGTTGGGCTTCAAACCCCCAACAGTAAGTTTTATAAATCTTTTATTACACAATTAATAGTGCTTGGTTTAATTTGCCCTAATATAAATGGAGTTAGTTTGGAGTTTATGTTGTATTAAAACAAGTAAGTTTAGTCGTATATAATTACTAAGTCGCCCCATCTTCTGCTCTCCGTTTTCTATTGGGCTTGAAACCTCCAGCAATATATGTTTTTTCATTGTACTATTAAAGGTGTTTGGTTTTATTTTTCCTAATATAAAAGGAGTTAGTCTGCAGGTTATGTTATATTAAGATCAGTAGGTCTAAGCGCAAATGAGTAGTGACATTTCCTTTTCTTTTCATTCTATCTCCCACACATATTTTTTCAAGCTAATATGTAGAGTATTAGTTTCTTCTATCTATTTCCCACCTCTGCCCTCACCACCCATTGCTTCCCAGGATAAATACGATAAACAAGCATCGCAGAGAAGAAACTGACTGCACGATGGGAGAGGGCGGGGCACTAACCAAGACTCGACCAAATATTTGACTGCGATGTTTGTATTCCTCGAGAAGAATGCTCAGCCTCCGTACATGGAAGACCTAAGGATCTCAACCTCACTCCCAGAACAACCTTTGATCCCGAGACCTTACAGCGCACCAAGGAAAGGCAGTGTTATGAAGGAAAACTTAAGAGGAAGAGGAGAATAATTCCACGACAGCGATGATGAAAAGGACAAGGAGGAGAATGGTGATGGTAAAGACGAGATAAAAATTATGTAAGGAAGAGTATGTGTGATCAGATAGCACTTGTATTTTTAAGAAGTGAGGAAAAAATACGGTGGTAAAGGATGAGGAAGGTGAGATCAGTGGGATTTCGGAATAGGAGGTATGGGAGATTGTTAAAAATGTTTTAGAACTTCCTCATGAAACTAACTTGCCAACTTACAACCGTCCCGATACATTCCCTTCACCAATAGCTATCAACCATCAACCAAGTTTTGTCCATCTTCCATCTTTCATAAAACCTTGCCTACATTACAAACCGTATAAGCTCTCCTTACTTTCTCTATCACTTTTTTTCTCCTAACCTAACCTAACTTTTACCAAACCTAACTAACCTAAACCGCACAACATTTCAAACCATATACACTCTGCCTATTTACTTACCCTGTTACTTTATACTCTTTCTATTTATTCATTCGCAGCATCACTGATGCACCAACTCTCGCCTCCCCCTTGAATGAAGACAGATGGCTTATGTCGGTGCGTGAGGCCTCAAGACAGACAAGAGGGACATACTAACAATTGCACACACCACAGACCAACTGATACAACCACAGGGAGACACCGAGAGATTCTGACAGAAATTAAGGGTGCAGAAGGAGAGATCAATGGGGGTCATCCACTTATAATGTCACGAATGTTGACTAATCGCCGCTGATTAAGGGTGTTCCTGGATACATATTGTCCGTAATGTATTACTGAGACCTCCAAGGTCCTGACTGGCAAATGGGAATTTTAAGGTAAGGACGTCGACCTCCCGCTAGAATTTTAGGTCAACCACAGCGCAAGAAGTACGAGTACTCTCTCTCTCTCTCTCTCTCTCTCTCTCTCTCTCTCTCTCTCTCTCTCTCTTCCTAGATAATATATATATATATATATATATATATATATATATATATATATATATATATATATATATATATATATATATATATATATATATATATATATATTAATGATCGCCGAATTTATTAATGCCTAATTCAGTATTTAGGTATTCTTCCCAAAAGGTATTCTATTACGGCAGGTATGCGTGTCACACCTGACCACACACCACTCTGCCGGCCACGCCTCCTTCCCTTGGCTTTCATCACGGGGTTCAGGAGGATACAAAGTGACTGGACACGTGGAGCTCAGGGAGGAAGCATTAAAAATTGCCGAAATGACAGGTGCATTTTATATTTTTAGAGTGAAATGTTAAAGTGTAGGTATGGAGTCACTTACTTGGTTTTGTTACTTCGTTTTCCGTGAAGGTCTGGTGGAATAGGGTGAAAGGAAAATAAAATGAGAAAAAAAATGTTTAGTCTCCCCTTCGCTTATATATCTTTTTTTTTCTTCTTCTTCTTTTTGGTCTTTCTTTTACTTTCTTCAATTACGTTCTCTATTGTGGTGTTAAAAAAAAAATAAGTAAACAAATTTAATTTTCCAAAGTTACATTTTGGAGTATTATGCGCGTGGAGACTTGCGAGGCATGACCACCGGGAGTGGTGTCATAGGGTAAGCGATGTGATTCGCCCCCCGGCGTATATTCCCCGTGACTGATTAATTGATTTTTATTATCAAATATTTTGTACCTGATTAAAATGTCGCAAAGTACAGAAGAGAGACGATAACAAAGTTTTTCTCTGCCAATAAGATGCATACAGGACTAACCCTTAGACTTTATGTGCCAATATAACAATACGTTAGTTAACTTATCCTAGATAACCTTACTGAACAAAAACTTAACAACAGACACTGAATGCTTTGTACAACTTGATTACTTTGTGTTCTCATTAGCGTCTTTTGTAACCATACTTTACAATTGCACCAGACCATTTTATTAAGGTTAAGGAGCCATAGACGTCCAAGGTTAAAATTTAGCACACTGGGAAGAGAAACGATAAGAAGGTCTACGTAACTCCTACACGCGCGATGTCTATCCCACCTGTGGCCTATGCTGGATGGAGTAGAGTGGAGTGGAGGAGGGCTATAAAGAGATGTGCCAGATAAGTCCAGTTGACCTGCACGATAAGGGATCCAAGCAAAAAAATCGACCGCGACCAGACCACCTGACAGGAGACAAATGTTACGACCTCGAGGAAGGAGTTTTTGTGGATGCTTTTTTTCTCCCTCCATTGACCATACTTATATGGGGTGTCTTAGCGGCTCCCGATGCCATACGCGTGTGTTGGGTCACTTTATGCTAAAAAAGTGGCCAGGGACATAACTTTTTTTTTGTCGGGATGTGGTGACTCCTCGTGTTGAAGCTGACTTATTGTGTTAGACAAGAAAGGATATAAAACCTAAGATCCTGTTCAGACTGAATTAGCATGTATGAAAAAAGTAATTACCTGTGGTTCTGTTGGAGCTTGCGCGTTTTTTAATTATCGGAAGTGAAATGCGACTTGTTTAATCTTAGAAATTTTCATTCTTATAATTAGTGCACTCTTTGGAAACGTAGTCAGGAATCGAAGTGAGCAGCAGGGACACAGGAAAGTAACTGAGAAATTCACTACTTATCATTACCTTAGAAAAAAAATTATTAACCTTCTCTTAAAAAAAAGGCCAACCTGAGAATGTTTTTTTTAATTAACAGGTGCGCAAGAGGCTGACCTAGAACACCCTTTCTAATCATTACCTTGGAGAAAATCAGAAATTCCACGAACATACTTTCAAAAGCATTTCTCTGCTCCTCCCTCGAACTTTCTTTCAGTGATAACATGAGGTGAAAACGGACCTTACAAGACAATGGCATGATACTTGTTCCGGCTGCCGTGGCCTGGCCTGTACATATGCAAAACATAATCACGCGAGTATTGTGATGAAGCCATGAACGGTGTGTGTGTATGTGTGTGTGTGTGTGTGTGTGTGTGTGTGTGTGTGTGTGTGTGTGTGTGTGTGTGTGTGTGTGTAAAGGTTCGTGCTTATAATTAAATTCTTCATTGTGTGTTGCTTTCTCCTCCATTCTTTCCACGTGTGATGGCGGCTGGTGGTCGTTGCTACTCGTCTATTGTCACTCCTCCTTCCTTCCCTCCCACCCTCTTCCTTCCTGTCACAAGGCCAAGAGTTCGGACACACCTGTATGAGTGTGTGTCTTCCTCCTTCCCTCCCTTCTTCAAAACCGCAGCGGTGCACCACAGCCGCCACCACCATCGCCATCAAGATGATCCACAGGCCCCACCGGCGCTCTGCGTACGCTCTTATTCACTCTTAAATGACAGCGCTACATGAAGTCCTTTTTGCCCCAGTTTATACAAAGAATACTCGGTAAATTGAAAAAGAGTTTTTGGGTGACCTGCATATCTGAGGGAAGCACGGCCACCCGGGTGTCGCGTCTCAAAACCTGCTGGTGGCTACGACCTGGCGAGTGGAGAGCTCAGCTAAAGACTTACGAGATGTATAAAATAAATACAACTTGTGTCTTTATACATCAAGAGTACCGCTACAAGTCCCTTTACATTTCAAAACCCGTCAGTATCCTCTTCCTTAAAGTCATCCCAGGGCAGACAGAGATGATATAGTTAAGTGTTATTCTCTGTAAAGCTCCTCAAAATGAAAACATATAAAGTATTTGCTATTCATTGGATCCGGATTGAATCGAGTGACGTACGTAATTGCAAGGCTATTCGTTCCCCAGAGAAAAAGCTTCCACGCTTCTATTGACTCTATAAGGTAAGAGGATAGGAGCAGAGATTAATTAGATATATTAGGCGGAAGAGTTTACATTAGTCACTGCGCTCAGAGCAAATCAGGTACCAAGGCGGCCACTAGGGCTCTCATGATGGTGGTGATGTTGGTGATGCTCTGTAGGAGACGCGACATTAACTAATCATGGCAATAGTGAGGATGGGGATCGTCCAGGAACTCAGACTGGAGAGTTAAGGTCACCCTTACAGGTCAAAGAGGAAGGAGCAGAAATTCGTCACGCCGTCTCAGAGTCAGCCAATGGGGAGGAGTGGCTGGCAAGGTGAAGGGGCATTCCATTATTTATAGTTTCCCTGTCACCTGATCACTTTATCCCTGCTTCCTGTTTCCGAGACCATTCCAGAGGGGCGCCTCCCTCGGGACTAGTGTTGCTGCCCGTGTGTCACCTGCCAGTCCTGCCCCTCCCCAACACGTGCTGGGCGATACTGCACACCTCCCTCTGTGTCTAAGCTGTCACCTGTTACATCTCAGCGGCACTCTTACCTGTGACTGGAGGGTGTTCAGGCCAGGGGGTGAGTAGGTCGCCTTCCACTTGACATTAGCAAAAAGCAGAGAGTATTCCTTCACTTTGAACAACTGTTTATCGCTGGATTGTGTCTCTCTTTCATTGAGACTCAAGGATTGCTAGGAGTCACTGACTGTGTTTGGTATGATCCCTTCCTACACTCCAGGCGGCTGGAAGAATTAAATTAGAAGTCAAACAGCACTGTCAATAGTCAGCAGTCCGGGAAGGCGGAGCGTACGCCCTACTCATATCACTTCCACCGTCACACTGCCGCACCGAGATGAGAGAGTTGGGGTTGAGAGTTGAGGTCTTGTGCCGCCATCACTACGTGGCGGCGCGTTGCCAATTCACCATTTCAACACGAGAATTTCTACCAGATTTACGCACTTCCATTGAGTCCACGATGAAATGTGGTGGCGAGACTGACTAAATACACTGTAATGTTTAACGTAAAGCTTAGATGCACATCACTAAGCTGATACACGCGGCGCTGGCAAACACTTCGATGTTCGAAGTGGTGGTTGCCGTACGCTGGCCTCAATACACTACCTGGTCAGCGGCACCGACACTCGGCTCGTGCTTGCTTCGGGGACCTACTGGTGCATTGCGTTCACCAAAGCGGCCAGAAATGCTCCACGAGTTAGATATCACACCATGATGGCACTTAATGTATAAATGCATCATGTGAGGAAGAAATAAGTAACAGTGGTCATTCATAGTGCAAGCCAAGAGATAATGAAGTGATTGCGGTTGTATGAGTGAGGGTCGCTGATTCATCCTGCTTGCCTGAATCACGTCGTGCCTGATTTGATTTTCATTTCATTCCCGTGATTTCTTATTTCCTTGTCATGTGCCTCTTTTTTTTATTCTTCCAGTGCTTTTCCTCCCCTCCAGCAGCACCGACGCCCTCTCTGTGTCCTTCCTGGCTCATGGTCCCGCCCTTCCCTTCATACTGCTAAATACACCCACCCACCCACCCACCCACCCACACACACACACACACAAACACAAACACATATCTGATGTGTTGACCACTAATAAAACATTTCACTCTCCATCGCCGTATGAGAGTTTTCCTCATAAAGCTATAACATACCCGCAGGTGTATTTCAGCGTGTAAAATTCTGTATTAGTAGTATGAGTATTTACTCCCAACCATGTACTTTCCACGTGAGTTCCCGGCGTTTGTGTTGGTCGCGCCTCCCGTCACGACCAATGCAGCGGTGTCACGTGGCGGCGGCGGTGGTGATGGTGAAGGTGTTGGGGGTGGTTTTAACTGGTGGTGGTGGTGATGGTTGTGGTGGTAAAGGTGGAAGGGGTGGTTTTAACTGGAGGTGGTAGTGGTGATAGTGGTGGTGAAGGTGGCGGAAGTAGTTTCAACTGGTAGTGGTGGTGGTGGTGATGGCTGCATGGGTAAACGGATGGGTGGGCGCCTTCAAGTTGCTCTTATGTATGTCGACCACCCACCCTAATCTCTCTCTCTCTCTCTCTCTCTCTCTCTCTCTCTCTCTCTCTCTCTCTCTTTCCCTTTTTTTTCCTTCTTGCTATCCCTGTAAATCTCATGCTTAGGAATTCTGAATCTAATTAAATGTACTGCACATTCCACAAGTTAACATATTATATGATTGCTGGTACGTTAGACTTGCACTTCTTTTTACATTTTTTGGTCTGTCAACTTTTTTTTTAAGTGCTTTACTGGCAAAGTCAATATCAAATAGTTGTCATTTTTAATACAAAATAAAATCTAAGCGTGTCCCTCATTTGTCCCCCGAATACCTGGAGGACAACATTACACAACAATACTATGTCACTCAGTCACGTCCACCAGCTAACCAGCCAGCCATCCAGCAAGCAAGCGACCAAGCAACACCTTGTTTGCTCCACCTCAGAGGCAGCAGCAAGCAAAGCCAAGCAAGCACCCGGATGTTTTCCAAACACTCTCCTACAATGAAGATTGATGTTTTGTGTATAAATGTATATCTCTCCTTCATGATACCAAGGCTGATGTTTTCTTTTTTTTATTGAAGGATGTTTTCTTTCTTTTTCTTCATCTCCTTTATTACCGGAGATGCAATTGAGAGTTTTCAAGGTTGCGTGTAATTGCAGCAGCAGCAGTGAGTGGCGTCACGGGGTGAGTAATGACGGCTGGCGACCGACGCACTGAGCCAGCGACCGACCTGGCGGAAGTAAATATAGGGAACGCCTCATTCAAGGTAAAACACACACACACACACACACACACACACACACACACACACACACACACACACAGACATCGAGTTGTCAGATGCGACTGGGTAGGCTTAAGGTGTATGAATGTTTAGAACATAAGAATTTATATGTTAACCAGTAGATTTTCAGCTAAAAATTGTAAGTTGTTTTCAAATAAACCGTCAATTATTATTATTATTATTATTATTATTATTATTATTATTATTATTATTGCACACACACACACACACACACACACACACACACACACACACACACACACACACACACACACACACACACACACACACACACACACACACACATGCCACCGCCCCTCCCCCGCCCCCCCCCCTTAAAAAAAAAACATAATTAACAAAATATTAGCAATGTTTTTCCCCGGTAGCCTTGGCGTCGCCATAACACAATAGAGGTTTACGAGGATGCATACAAGAAGCAGCGTTTGTATTCAAGGAGTTACGTGTGTCTGTCTTTCCTCGTCCTTACTCATCGAAGCTAAACGTGTTGCAAGACGAGATTGGCGAGCCGGAAATTTTTTACGCCATTAACTATTTTTCAGAGAGAGAGAGAGAGAGAGAGAGAGAGAGAGAGAGAGAGAGAGAGAGAGAGAGAGAGAGAGAGAGAGAGAGAGAGAGAGAGAGAGAGAGAGAGAGAGAGAGAGAGAGAGAGAGAGAGAGAGAGAGAGAGAGAGAGAGAGCAAGCACATTTTTCTTTTATATATATTTTCTCGATTATTTTTGTCATTTCATGCCTTAGATAAAAAAAGAAAAGAATAAAAATATGTTAAAATCTCCGTTTATTATAAAGCTATGGTAATGGTGGTGGTATCACTAGATAGTTTTTCCTCCATCCCCTTCACGGCCTTGGCTCTCCACCCTATCCCCTCCCTCTCTCCTTCTCTACTTCCCACGCTTCACCTATATCTCATTCTATGTTCCTGTTGTCATTCTCGTCACGTCACATTTTTCCCCCTCGACATTGCGGACCTCTGATAATCCCACTCTCATATTTTTATTCCTTAACCTTTGTTTCTTTTGTGGCAAGGCAGGTAGTACTCTACCAACAAAACCCTACCATTTGGCTAATTTTGTGGGACCTGTAAGGGGGGCTGGTAAATTAAAAGGCTTTCTTTTATTATCTTATGTTATCCATGGCCAGCTTTCCTCTCTTACATGAAAAATAGCTACTCAATCGTGTAGACGGGTTTTTACCAATTAAAAACCAAGTTATTCAAACAATTCATATAGCTTAATTCATGTTTAAGGTGTTTTTCTCTTGCCTCTCCTTCCTATCGCTATACATGGTGATTACATTTTTTCAGCTTCATTCGAGTGCCCAAGCAAGGCAGTTCAGTACTTCATAGAGCTTAATAATTGTGTAAGGATTTTTTGTCTCACCTCCATATCGGTACACTACTGCTAATGATATCGCCTTAGTATGGTTTCAGTTCTATATCAACAATAATGTTCAGTCTAGATAGTTACTTCCCTCTTATAGCTTTATCATGCCCCAAGGCTGTCTGTTTTTGCTCTCTCTCTCTCTCTCTCTCTCTCTCTCTCTCTCTCTCTCTCTCTCTCTCTCTCTCTCTCTCTCTCTCTCTCTCTCTCATTACCTATGTAATGATTCTATAATTCCATATATTGCCTTCATAAGAAGGCAAAAGGAATTCTCTGCAGTTATTCATTGCATTATTTTCTTTTACATTTTTCTTTCGTGTTTGATTGATAATGTGACTATAATTCATATTTCACTTGAGCAATCCATGCCAATTTGAATGAGCATGAATAAAAAGAAGCAATTTTTCCTTTTCTCTTGGTGGAATCATTGAAAGCGTACTATAAACTTGCACCTGATCATTTGATCAAACTGAAAGAGAATCCATATCGGTATGAGGCTTATGTGGACGGAGAGACATGACCAAGAAAAAAAAAAAAAACAGAGGATGAAACTTATAAGGCAAACCACCTTTAGATCACGAACCCAAACTTAATTAAGCACCAATACTATTTTCTATTTATTTATTATTTTTTTTTTTTACAGTTCTCTTCGTAATGTCTTGCGTTGCTTGATACGTGAGGTTATGACAGAAAGTGATGGGGAAAAAGTACATTGTTTTTCTATTTAGCATATACCTGTGTGTGCGTGTGTGTGTGTGTGTGTGTGTGTGTGTGTGTGTGTATGTGTGTGTGTGTATGTGTGTATGTGTGTGTGTGTGTGTGTGTGTGTGTGTGTGTGTGTGTGTGTGTGTGTGTGTGTGTGTGTGTGTGTGTGTGTGTGTGTGTGTGTGTGTGTGTGTGTGTGTGTGTGTGTGTGTGTGTGTGTGTGTGTGTGTGTGTTTATTGACAACGTATCGTTCAAGGTTCTACGTATATTGTGATGTCAATCTTCATAATGCCTCCATGATATATTGTGTTATTATGTGGTTGATGCCTTTCTGTCCATCTCCCCATCTATCTATCTATCCTTATATCTATCTATCCCTATATTTACTATGTGTAGGCAGTGAATAAGAGTGGTGATTAATACAGAGTGGATGGGTGAGCACAAATCTTTATCGGGTCAAGGGAAGGGTGGAAGAGGCGGTGGTGATGTGGCGTTGTGGTCGTATGGTATTGTTGTGCTTCTGTGGTGTGGTAATTCGATGCCATTGTGATCCTAACACTGTATACCTTATTGCTCCTGTTTATTCGTTTTTCGATTCATTTCCCATGGTATTGTTGAAAGTAGTAGTAGTAGTAGTAGTAGTAGTAGTAGTAGTAGTAGTAGTAGTAGTAGAAGTAGTAGTAGTAGTAGTAGTAGTAGTAGTAGTAGTAGTAGTAGTAGTAGTAGTAGTAGTAGTAGCAGTAGTAGTAATGCAACACTATACATCACTATAATTGCAATTCCATATGACCTCAATACAAAGACTAAATAGAATTAATTAATCAACACACCAATACCATTACAATCAACCTTGGAGACCCGTCTTATGCCCCCACACAGCCCCGCCCGTCCCTGCCTCACCCTTCCATTAAGATCGTACCCCATCCCGTGATCCTGACACACTAGCAACATGAGAAGCAACAGAAGCAGCAGCAGCAAGAGTAGGTAGTGAAGAAGGCGGCGTGGGAGTCAGGTTCCTTTGGCTTGACTTCACCACAGTGCGTAGAAACGAGTCTCATCACTTCCTCTGAGTTTTCTCTTCAAAGTGAAAGCTGCGCAGTATTGTGGTCGGTTAGATTATGCGGGGCGGCCGGAGACTCCTGCCAGGGAAGAGCTTGTCTGTCTGCCCCTCCTTTGGTGCCTCGTTGCTTCTTCATAATACCTCTTATTTTTCATATAAGAAAGGAAAGCCAGGCAAAGGCAACAAAAGCGCCCCCCCCCAAAAAAAAAAAAAAGCCCATAAATTTGCCTTCAAAGGTCCAAAAGAACTAATAGGAAGACACGTCTTCCTTTTCTGTATCGTGTTTTGCTTACCTCCTGCATATATAATTAGCTTAGTAAATAAATAAACTAACACTACATAAGTTAAATATCACAGAATCAAAGCTCTGTAAGGAAATAAAATGAGTGACTTTGATTTTATTGTTTTAACTTTTGAGGAGAATAGGTGAAGTAGGCTTTTTTCCTTCTACATTTTGATTTTTTATTGATTCCGTTGGCATGAAAGAAATAATGTACAAATTATAGAAGTAAAAACACGATTTAGAAATTGTAACTGTGATTGGAAACATCAGTAGTTTGAATTACTGCAAGGATGCCAATCACGTAATTTAGTAGTATATGAAAAAAAAAATAATAATAACAATACTGATGCTAAATAAATACTCCAGAAAAGTTTCTGATAAGTGCCTTTCTTTTTTTTTTTAAATAACCACGTAATACACACACACACACACACACACACATATGCCTTACTCTCCCTTCCTGGTTCTCTCTCTCTCTCTCTCTCTCTCTCTCTCTCTCTCTCTCTCTCTCTCTCTCTCTCTCTCTCTGGTCATCATTCATGATCATCAATTACTTAATTCCATGATTGACGTGCTCACTGGTCTCTTAAATTTCTCCTCTCCATCCTTCCATAGGCTCTTTTCACTGTGCATTTCCCTTCCCTTCCCTACCTAACCGCCACTGGCGCCACCACCACCACCAAACCACCACCACCACCACCACTGCCATCGCCGCCGCCGCCACCGCCCGAGGACTGGAAACATGCAAATGGACGGACATTAAAGGTTATTTTGTCAGGCGGGTCCCAAGCACCTCAACTTTCTAACCAATTAGCTAAGTAATGTAATTAAGACATCCAGTAATGGGTATGTTTTTGTATGCTCTCTCCTATTACCTTAAAATGACTATAATCTTGTAACTCCTCCGGATGTAAACACTCGTTTTAAAGAAGCAAACCACCTTAGCTAACTAGGACTTTTTTTCCCGTGTAGTGTGGAGTACGATGAAGTTACTGATGTTTCTGTGAAATGTAGCTACTGGCGCTGCGATATTCACTTTTCTCACTCAGGATATGTGTGGTATTATTTTTAGGAATATGTTACTTTTTTTAAGGCAATACATCTCTTTTCTTTGATATTGCTTGATGTACCTACTACTACTACTACTACTACTACTACTACTACTACTACTACTACTACTACTACTACTACTACTACTACTACTACTACTACTACTACTACTACTCTACTACTAACTACTGCACTAATATGACTGCTGCTACTACTACTACGACAACTACTACTACTTCTACTACTACTACTACTACTACTACTACTACTACTACTACTACTACTATTACTA
>CM035196.1:458724-471014 GCA_020233015.1 Callinectes sapidus | reverse complement strand
ATAATGATATATAGTATATATATATATATATATATATATATATATATATATATATATATATATATATATAATTATCAGACATATTACAATCATGAAAACCATTGGACAAGAATAATCTGTTTCTTGTCATATTTATCACCTAAAATTTCTTTGAGGGGTTATGCACTAGAAAAGCATCTACTTTAGAAAAAGGAAATGGAAGGGAGTCATTCTGAAGGAATGAAAAGGTGTCAACTGAAATCCCTCATAAAAGAACGAGTAAGTGGTAGCTTAAATTGTGCAATGCAGTCTTATGGATCACACTAATAGAAGCTCTGTGTAATCCCAAAATTCTGGTTTTGGAGGAAATAGTAACTTATATTTAGCTAATATCTCATCTAAAATTTTCAATATAATGATCAGTTGCAATGGATGTCAAAGCAAACTGTACACACCATAATATTTTCAATGGCAATTGATTACTGATTCTGTTCAATATATGACTAAATTAGATGCATAAATGTTTGTGTGACATGGGTAGTAGTCTTCAGTTTCTCTAACACTTGCTGGACATTGGTCAATTCCTTGAAGTAACATTAATAACCTTAGAGCGAACATTGAGGATTTTTCCTTCTTCTTTAATCAAGGTATACTCTAAAATTAATCAATCTGAGTTCATATATCTGTTCCAACAAGAGTGTTAGCCCAAGTTTCCACAAAATTATTGAAAACCAGAGTTTTTCCTTGTGCAGCAAAATTATGATGGTTATTGCTTAATTATTAAGTATGAAATCTTGTATATTATCATGCCAATTTTCTTTTTTTATTTTTCCTGAAATAACATAGCAAATTGGGCTATCAAATATGGTACATTGTTATCTGGTCCTTTCATTTCAATGAACTCATCTAGTATACTTTGAGCTAAATTTTTGGCCTTCCTTGTAGGTCCATAAAATCCAGTCTCAGTAAAAAATGACACCATATGAGCTTGTCCCTTAATAACGAGATAATTAGTGAGGTAAAATTTCATTCTTGAATGATCCCCAAACATAGTCTTATAGTCTGCAAAGAATATTTCATATCATTTATTCTTATTATATTCTAGAGGCATATATATGTATCATAAATATCAATTTAATACTTGAAACATTTTTCTTGACCGTTACTATATGGGGTTGAATCACTGGATTCTCCTTTAGATTCTTTCTATATTCTCTCTGTAATATTTTCACTATCTTTACCAATATTATTATCTTCATCTGATATTTATATATCATCTTCATCTGTATCTGTCCTCCCATTTGTATCTTCTGCCAAAAATATGGAAAGAAATCTACTATTTCACTGTTACCTTGTTGACTCCTGGCTTACATACAAGATATGTCCTTCTGACATTTTTATTCATCCGTGGTATATCATTCCTTCATAATAAAATTTTTCTCTCTATCAGCTTGTAATGTTTTTTGTATTTCTAGTTCTAGTACTTCTAATTCCAACCTTATATCACTCACTTTCTCTAAAACTCTACAAGAGTTTCCTGCCATCAGTACCCTGTGGATATAAACTCTATCATCTATTTTACTTTTCTTTATTTTAATTCTCTTAGATTGATCCTTTTCAGTCATACCTTTTAGCTTTTCTACATATTGCTGATATTGTGCCTACTCTCTATTAACCTTTATTTCCATTTATCAGCCTTTTTACTTCATTTATCTGTAACCAATCTAAATCAGGAACTCTATATTGGCATATCACACAATTAAAAAATATCTTGGCAACTTCCACAGCCATCCTACTCCTAAGTGATTCCTCCACTAAATATCTAGTAAGCACAACCATAACAACAAAACAATGTATATACCTGTTATCTGATTCTCCCATTGCTCCAATGAGATCTATATATCTGCAAAGGAATGGTCTTTCTAAGTCTGGATATCATTTCAGTGGTGCTGAGGCGTCCCCCAACTCCTTTGAGACGAGTAGACGAGACAATATTGGCAATAATTTTTCAATATCCTTTTCATTTCTGGCTAATAAGTATTTTATGACACCTGTTTAAGGTAACTTGCACATCCCCAAGCCCTGTAGTGGCAAGGAGCGTCCCAGGTGCATCGCAGCTGTTATATATGATTCCAAAATCAATATCTGACGCGTCTATTCTCCATATATTATTTAATACTCTGTACAATACATTATCTTCTAAAAGCAGATCTGCTATTTCCATCCTTTTATATTTTTCACCTATATTGTGCTTGTTTAACTCTCTCTTCATCTCTATGTGATTCAAATATCCTTGCAAGGTATCCTTTTCACCAACATGTAATACTCAATATCCATTAAATATTTCTCATCTTCACATATCCCATATCCCTACAATGTCTCACAATATTCCATCAATATCTCACAATACATCTTCAATGTCTCACAATATTCTTTCAATATTTCACAAAATGTAATTCAATCTCTCACAAATATTCCTTCAATATTTCACACAATATTTCTCAATACCTCACAACTTCATATATTCCATATCTTCCAATATCTCCCCAATTCCATATATTCAATATTCACTGAATATCTCACCAACTATATATATATATATATATATATATATATATATATATATATATATATTCAATATCCACTCAATATCTCACCCACTTCATATTTTCAATATCCATTCATTATTTCACCCATTTCATATATCAAATATCCACCCAATATCTCACCCACTTCATATATCCAATATCCACTCAATATTTCACCCACTTCATATATCCAATATCCTTCAAATTCCAATCCACCATATGTTTCTTCTTTTTATAATATAACCATCCCATGCTCATCTACATCTTATATCTCTTGTTCTCTCAATCTATATAATGGTCAGCCACCTTATTAATATTTCCAGGAATATATTCCACATTGATATCAATACTTACTTCTACTAATTTGCATTTGAATTAGTAATAACCAGACCAATGGGCAGTTATATGTCAAAACAAAAATTTTATATCCTAAGCACAAATCTCTATTCATCTGAGGTACATAATTATGCAAGAGCTTCCATCTCAATTTTGCTACAATTCAGTTCAGCTTTATGTAAATTTCTACAAAAAAAAAAAAAAAAAAAAGGATAATGGTCTTAACTTATTCATATCATCTTTTCACTGTATTATTTTTTCTTTCATCTACCTATTTTTCCTGCAGTTAACTTTATATAGGGGCTCCTGTCAATATAATTCCTCACAAATTTTCTTTACTAATTTGCCAGTCCTATATATGACTGCCGATTTCTTACTGTGGTAATATGCCAACCTCTACCACAGTAGACTGATCAGCAATATTATTGTTGATCACTAATATTTCACCAGTTTGTGGCCTTAATATTCTTCTCATTTCACATCCCCTAAATTATTCATACTACCTTAAAAAATTGTATTGTTTCAAATTTACTTTAACTGAGCTTCTTGCAAGCTAAGAATGACCTTCTCTAAATTTTTGACATGATGATATAGAACTGTTCCATGGATGATAATATCATCCATGTACACATGTATGTCACATCCTGTCAATCTGCTAACACTTGATTAATAATTCCACAAAAAGCTGTAGGAGATTTCTTTAGTCTCATAGGTAGGACATCATGTTCATATAAGCCATTTGGGGTTACAATTTCAGTCCATGGTTAATTCTCTTCACTTAACTGAATTTCTTGGTAGTCTTGCTTTAAATCTGACATAGAAAAATTATTCCTTTTTCCAAGTTATGAATATGATATGAATCATTCCGTACATGCTGATTTAATTTCCTAAAATGAATGTGAACCCTTATTCTGCCATCCTCATTTTTGTTTCTGGGCTTAGACATGGACTGTAACTGTATGGTGCAACTAATTTCTTTAAAATTTTTATTTCCATCAGTCTCTTCGTGTTAAATAGAATTAATTATTTCACAATATGCTTCAATTTCTCTTTCTCATATTCTGTTATATTATTAACCACATATTTATCATTACCCATTGGTAAGGTTTCCATCAGTCTCTTCATGTTAAATAGAATTAATTATTTCACAATATGCTTCAATTTCTCTTCCTCATATTCTGTTATATTATTAACCACATATTTATCATTACCCATTAGTGAGGTTTCCTTTTATACAAGATTGCACATATCCTTATGTTTTTTTTTTCTCCAGCTCCGGCTGAATATTTTCCTGGAGATATTTCTATAACTTATCACAATTTGGATTTCTTCTTAACTTGATCATTTTCTCACCTTACTAAATCTGAACACAAAACTGAGGTCTCACAATTCCTGGCACAGACTCAAATCTGTCATGTATCACTCTCAACTCGCCTAGTTTCCAAAGTCCCATAACTCACCCTCTGACTTCTATCACTGATGTCTGAGCTACTAAGCATTTATATCTGGGATCATCTTTCGAATAATTTATCACCAACTCTGTTTCCGTCTATCTCATGAATACTAATAATGTATTGTTACGTTCACCCCCCTTGTTTCTTCTTCTTCTTCACACCCTCTCTCTGCCCTCAGCAGCACGTCTCAGGCCACAGGGTTCACACAGGCCTCCCAGGTGCACAAGCAGGGCAACAGGGCATAGGGGGGTTGCGTAACTTTCACACGGTTCGGATGGGCAAGTGTAGCGAAGTGTACCTATAGCAGGTCAAAATGGGGGACAAAGCAAACACACAGAGTTCACTTTGGCTAGTTTACTCAGCAAGCACTACAGGTAAAATGGGGGACCGTGACACGCCTCACACAATGACAAAGGCGCGCTCAGCAAGACGTCACAGCAAGGCGGCAGCTCGGGCCTCCTCACACCTCACACCTCATTCACGGCCTCCCAGCAGGCCTCCACAATGTCAACTAGGCACACACAGTCCAGGCGCACACACTGCCAACCCACAGGCACTATTACATGGCAGTCAGAATATATCTGTCCAGGAACGAGGGGAAACCAGGCAGCTCTTCCCTCTGTCCTCCTCACTGGGCCCCAACTCTCTTCTCTCTCTGCCTCTCCCCTCACTGCCTGTCGCCGGGCGGCGGCAGAAACTATTTGCTGAATCGTCAAAAGCCCCCTTCTCCCTTGTGTCGCTCCTCCGGCCTCTCTCTCTCCTTCCCGTCCCAGACCCGTTGCGTCTTTGTCTACTCTCACGCCCACCACGCACATACATACACACATACCCACGGCCACGGCTACCCCCCCCCATACATGGGTTCATAACACTACCCCCTCTCTTGCAAAAAGGCCGACCCGGCCGTCCGCAACTCCCTACAAAAGAAAATAAATTAAACACAATAAAAGAAAAATAAATCACTTCTGCATCTAAACTTACACAAGAACTAAATTTCTACATAGTCTCTTAACCACTGCGGTGGCCTCCGGGCCCTGGTAGGCCTATTATTCTCAAACACCTGTCCTTGGACCTCACCATCACTGTCACCACTGTCACTTCTGTCACCTCTGTCACTGTTCCCTTCACCCTGGCTATCGCTGTCTAGAGCAGGGTCGTCACCACTCTCACTCCCAGGTGAAGGAGGAGTTTGGACAGCGCCATCCTGGCCCTCCCAGGAAAAAGTGGCTTCTCCAGCATACCTCCACAGGCGGTCCACATGCGACCAACGTGGACAATGCGCGGCCCCTTACGTGTGCCCTCGCCCAGCTTGCAGATGATGTCTGAGAGCCGCTCAAGGGCAGTACACGGGCTCTCCCAGTTGCTCTGCAGTCTCGGGGCGAGGCCTCGTCTCTCGCGGGGATTGTACAAGGCAGACGCGGTCGCCCACCGCATCTGCACGTCCCCGGCGCGCGGCTGGTACCAGCGCTGCTGCAACGCCGCCACAACCTCAGGCGACGTCTGTGGTAGCTCCTCCCCAGGTGGTCGTCCAGTAGCCTCAGGGAGGTAGCGGCGGTTACCTTGGGGCATACTAGGCCGTGCCCCGGCGACATCCACCGCCATCCCCTCCCAGGGAGCGCCAAACTGGTACCACCTCAGCGCTGCTCTGGTACGTCGCTCAGATTCCTTCTCGGCGACGTAAACGTGGTACAGCTTGCACCACTCCACCTCATGCCTCATGCCAACCCAGCACAGGCGTCGCACAGGCTACGTCTTCCTACGCCCCAGTTGCCCACCAGAGACGCCAGCATGCGCCTCCTCCACGAACTCAACCTGCAGGAAGAAAGGGTTTACCAGCAGCCACGCCTGCTGTGTCGCTGCCTCCTCCACGCGCCTCTGCCACACACCGTCTTGTATGTGCAGCATCTCCTGCTCCACCGAGTCCTCGGTAGCAGGACTTTCCGGCATGAATTCCTCCTTGCACGGCTGCTCCTCCCTGCACGACTCCTCACCTTCCTCCGTCAACCCAAGCACTGGGTGGACATGTTGCCCGCCGTCTCGCTGCTGGCCAGCCTCGCTCTGTCCGCTTCCACTTCCCCCGGGGCCCACCTTCCTCGTTCCACCGTTCACCTCACCGCCGCAGCTGCCCACCGCTGCTTGGCCTCCACAGGCTTCCCCAGTGGCGTCCGCCGCCTCTCGTTCCCTCACGACTCCGCAGTTCAGCTCCAGTCTCTCCTCAACATCCGAACTCGTCACGGGGCTCTCGACCTGTTTAACAGCACCCTCAAGGACCAGTGGTACGATTTCTCCACGTACCTTCCGCTGCATCCTTCCGAGGTCATCACACGCTGCATTCCCAAACAGGGAGTCTAGCCCCAAAAGACAGGGTTCTTCCATGTCGGCAACAGAGACTCTCAGCTCACAGTGGCCAGTCACGCCACACAACTGCTGGTCTGACACAGGGGATGGGGCTGCCACAACTTCTTCCCTCACTTGTGCGTTCCCTGCCGCCAGGTTCATTTGTGCTGCCTGCTCGTCCATTTTCACCTCCTGCAGTCCGATTTTCCTCAAATTCTGGCAAATAATCGTCGTCTGCCGGTCTATTTTCTCCGTCTGCTGGTCTATTTTCTCCGTCTGCTGGTCTATTTTCACTATTATTTCTGTCATCAGGGCTCGAAGCATCGCCATCATGGCGGAACTTTCCTTTCTGGCCAATGTGACGTCACTAGCCTCGCCCACAGACACAGAGGCACCATCCCCGCCATCTTGTTGTCTGTGTTCATCCTCCATTTTGATACTACAGCACTCGGCTATTCACTTAGCACCATCAACTATCCCGCTACTCCTGACACCACTGTTACGTTCACCCCCCCTGTTTTTCTTCTTCTTCTTCACACCCTCTCTCTGCCCTCAGCAGCACGTCTCAGGCCACAGGGTTCACACAGGCCTCCCAGGTGCACAAGCAGGGCAACAGGGCATAGGGGGGTTGCATAACTTCCACACGGTTCGGATGGGCAAGTGTAGCGAAGTGTACCTATAGCAGCTCAAAAATGGGGGACAAAGCAAACACACAGAGTTCACTTTGGCTAGTTTACTCAGCAAGCACTACAGGTAAAATGGGGGACCGTGACACGCCTCACACAATGACAAAGGCGCGCTCAGCAAGACGTCACAGCAAGGCGGCAGCTCGGGCCTCCTCACACCTCACACCTCATTCACGGCCTCCCAGCAGGCTTCCACAATGTCAACTAGGCACACCCAGTCCAGGCGCACACACTGCCAACGCACAGGCACTATTACATGGCAGTCAGAATATATCTGTCCAGGAACAAGGGGAAACCAGGCAGCTCTTCCCTCTGTCCTCCTCACTCGGCCCTAACTCTCTTCTCTCTCTGCTCTCTCCCCTCACTGCCTGTCGCCGGGCGGCGGCAGAAACTATTTGCTGAATCGTCAAAAGCCCCTTCTCCCTTGTGTCGCTCCTCCGGCCTCTCTCTCTCCTTCCCGTCCCAGACCCGTTGCTTCTTTGTCTACTCTCACGCCCTCCACGCACATACATACACACATACCCACGGCCACGGCCCCCCCCCCCCCATACATGGGTTCGTAACAGTATGTTTCACATGTATCCATGCACTCACAATCTCCTCTCTCCTTCAATATACAATTGTAAAGGTTTGGTATTCACATTCATATTAATCTTCCCACAAAATCTATACCTCATATTTTCTCTGCTATCAAACTTTATCTTCACTGACCACAAACCATATGTACTTCCTTTCTTTAATCTTCAACTTCAGCTTACATTATCCTGAGGTCAACATTACTTGTTTACTCGCATTTCAAACCACTTCATGTGTTGGACAATTTTTTCTATTTCCAAACCTGTTCATAATAACACGTGATATAAACGATACTCATAATCCGATACGAACCTAAACTCAAACACTTTAACTTTCATGATCTTGATCTTGATGTTACAGGTGGCTCGGGATCTCTCCAGGGCCAGGCCTTTATATCGGCAACTCCTGTAGAAAAACAAAACAAACAGACAGACAGACAGAAAAAAAAGAAAGAAACAGTATCTTGCACATTAATTTTCTGTACATCTGACACGCCACATTTTTTCCAGAACTCCTTCACAGCTTCAATCATCCTTTCATTCGTCTCTCTACACAGTCCCAGCAGCAACACCATCCATTCCCTTCCTGTCTTCTCCACTCTCTCTTCCCAACTATGCCCTAACTCAGTCAGAATCACTTGCATCATCTCCATCCTGTCTCTTTCATACTTCTCACACTCAAGTACCACATGCTCCACCGACTCATCCTCTCCCATGTCACACATCTGGCACACTTTGCTGTGGGACTCAGACCATCTATAATTTCTCTCATTCACATCCATACACTGTGCCCTAGCTCGAAAGAGAAGGTCACCACCCAGGCTGCCATCGTACCACCTCTCATACATTGGGGCCTCTTTCTCTTTGTACCATTCCATAGTGCTCTTTTGTTCCATGCCATTCTTCCATATATTCATTCCCATACACTTCACCTCTCTGTCTATCTCATTCTTCCATTTCCTCACATCCCATTCAGCTCCCACTCTACCTCCTTTTGTCAGGATCCATTCACGTTCATCTTGGTTCCTCCCAGCCATCCTCATCCCCCACACCACTTGCAATCCATTCCTCTCTGTCATCCTCATGCATCTCTTCCTCCATTTGCTTCCACTCTCATTCCACAGATACACCTTTCTTGCTATTCTTTCATCATCCATTCTTTCCAACCTAATCTTATACCTGAGTGTTGCTTTCATTACTCTTTCCCTAAATGTGCTCCAGCCCATGTCACCTCTCAGGGCTTCTAAAGCTGCATACCTTGGTGCGTTCAGTGCCATCCTAGCTACTCTGTTCTGGCCTACTTCTAGCTTGTCAATTTCATTTTCATTCCAAGCAGTCACGTCCATACCATACATTATGCTAGGCACAGCCACATTCTTCCATACTTCTCTCAGCACATCATATTTACTCGCTCTCATCCTTGCTGCACTCCCTAATCTTCCAACCCATTGGTTAGCCAAGCTAATCTTTTCATTCTTTACTTTCTCACATCCATTTGGGCTAACCCACATCCCCAGGTACTTATATTCGGTAAAATTGCAGTTTCAACCAATATCCCCAATCTCCATCAACATCCCCCTAACCCCTCAAGCAAGGTTGGGGGACTGTGGGGAATCGGGGGTTTTGGGGGGGGGAAGCATATTTGAGTGTTATATGGACTTTGAAAATTTAGGGAAATTCCCTAAATCTAGGGAAATTTCCCTAAATGTAGGGAAATTTCCCTGGATTTAAGGAAATATCCCTACGCAAACCTAACCAACTCCCCCCAGTGAAAGGCCAAAAAATGAGTCCAAAAACCTAACCTAACCTAACCTAACCTAACCCAACTAACCGTAAAGTGGCACTGCTTCCTCTTCTTTTTGCCGAGAGCACGGTATCGCCCACAGTACCACTGGTGTCTGTCCTCCCGGAGTTTGCAAGGTGAGTTGCAGTTGGGGCACTGCGCTGACTTCGGCAAAACCCCGTGGTCACGAAGAAATTCGTTTGCAGCACTGGACTGTTCAAAGTACTTTGAAATACACCGAAAGTAGCTTAAACTACAGCCTGAACAGGTGTCTTGTACGGTAGCCATGGTGTAAGTGACGGCCTCCACCACAGTGGACTCGCCCCATCCTCGTGTCCAAAAACGTGCCCATCTGTGATTGGCAGGTGAACAGGTGTATTTTGTTGATTGGCAGTGGATAACCTCACGTGTATGCTTCCGTCACGAAACGTCACGAAACGTCATCAACCTACGAGACATCATAACCCGTGAGTGACGTCACACGCATGCGCAGCATTGATAACACACACACGAACACACGCAGTGTTATGTTTATCCACGGAGAGGGAAGCGTCTCTCCGGACTTAGAAAATTTTCGACCGCACCATATTTACGGACCTATAACGGCGTTATTACTATCGACCGCCAGATAACTTGGGTATAGAAATGCTCCTAACAGTGCAATATAGACGTTCAGATGGTAAATTATGACGTGGGGGATATTGGTTGAAACTGCAATTATACCTTATATTCTAGTACCTGATTCAGCTCATTCACTCCTATCCTCCACGTTGCATTGCTTTCATCCTCTGACCTATTCACAATCATAACCTTACTTTTCTCACTACTAAACCTAACTCCAAAGTCTTTCAATGTTTACTTCTATTATCTTGATCTTGATCTTAATTCAACGTTGGGATATCGGCTACATATTCAACAAGGATATTATAATCAAGGATGAAGTGATCGAATTGGCGAAATTGAGGAAAATGTTCATGCCGTCAGTGCACACACGTTGGGATATCGGCTACATATTCAATAAGGATATTATAATCAAGGATGAAGTGATCGAATTGGCGAAATTGAGGAAAATGTTCATGCCGTCAGTGCACACTAGGGGGTAGCAGCAGTGGAGAGTAGTGAAGGGGAGGGGGACCCCTGGGCCCGGCCAGCTGATGACACCACACAACAGCAACGCTCCACCAGCACCACCACATTCAAAATGTCCCCACGCGCAGCAACAACAAGGAACAGTTCTTGCTGCTTTTGTGGCGAAAATTGAGCAACTTGTCCACGGATGCGCCTTCATATGTTCCCTAAAAACACTAGAAGGCATGTAGTGATAGATAATGATAGATAATGTAGTGATAGATAGATAAGTCAATAAATATGACACATTTAAATAAAAAGCCATTCTATACATCGGAGTATCTGCCTCACTGAGGAAACGTTAGATAAATATCGTTAAAACATTTACAAATCTAGCCTAACCTTAACCAGATTGTTCTAAAGGTTGTGACATATTGACTGGTTTTATTGTTGAGTTGAATTTTAATGACGCTGACACCCTCCCCGTAAAAAATACCCACAGCCACCAACAAGATTAGAGGCAGAGGTCGGGGTGGGGGCTATAGGCGCGGGCGAGCCTCTGGCCACGACCCCGATCCAAGTATGCTGGGGGTCCGACCGTGTAGACCTCTCGGGTGCCAAGGCACCAGAGGGGCCTGCCTACCGGTATGACGGATGTAGGGGAAAGCCTGCAGGAGCCCTGTGTCCTGAAAGGGGCGGGAGGACCCCCTAGCCCTACTTCTGATTTTGGAGGTGCCGGCGGGGCTGCAGATGTGGCGCCTGCACGTTGGACCGCTCCTGGGGTGAACCTTCGAAGGGTTCTACGTGTGGGCTCCTGGAATGTCCTGAGTCTCTCAGAGGATCACCGACTGCCCCATTTATCAGATGAGCTCAGTAGGCTGAGGGTGGATATGGTGGGGCTCTCTGAGACAAGGAGGCCTAGCAGTGGCGAGACCAGTAGTAAGGGTTTTACTTACTACTGGTCCGGCACGAGCAATGGTCACCATGTCAAAGGGGTAGCCATAGGTGTCTCCAGCAGACTGCAGCCGTCTGTTGTAAAGGTTACTCCGGTTGATGAGCATATAATGTGATTAAGGCTGAAGCACAGTTTAGGCTTCATGTCTGTTGTTGCTGTATATGCTCCTACCGAGGTATGTGAAACTGAAAAGAAAGAGATGTTCTATGCCAAACTCGACTCTGTACTGGACCAGTGTCCCCGTCGTGATGCACTCATTGTCTTGGGCGACTTTAATGCTCTCACTGGCACCAAAAGGGCTGGCTATGAAATATGTGTTGGTCCCCATGGTTCTGGTACCAGGAATGACAACAGCTCTTTCCTTCTGAATTTTGCAAGATCCAGAAGGCTGAAAATTGTGGGTCCCTGGTTTCAGAGACCAGCGCTGCACTGCTGGACTTAGTATAGCAATACCGGAGGGGTAGCGAAGGAGATCGATCATATCCTTGTCAGTACTCGTTGGAGGATTCTCCAGAACTGCAGGGCTTTT
>CM035196.1:437156-458624 GCA_020233015.1 Callinectes sapidus | reverse complement strand
TTTGGTAATAAAATAATAATATAATAATAATAATAATAATAATAATAATAATAATAATAATAATAATAATAATAATAATAATAATAATAATCAGTTTGTTGGTAGGGCAGTCCAAGGACTGAAAAGTGTGTGTGTGTGTGTGTGTGTGTGTTTAGGTGTTTTGTTTTTGCTTTGTTTATTTTTCTTAATCTTTTTTGGTTTATTCTATTTTGTTTATTTGTTTGGATCTCTCTCTCTCTCTCTCTCTCTCTCTCTCTCTCTCTCTCTCTCTCTCTCTCTCTCTCTCTCTCTCAAGAGACACTTTGTGTCCTTATGTGGTAAGGAACAAAATTTTGTTCATTTCAATGATGAGCAAGATATTTGAATATATATACTCCTCCATGGTTGTTCCATTTTTAGTGTCATGCGATTTCAAGTAATTACTGATGACACAATGAAATTCAGCACAGTCGTGAATATATTCTTTTGTAGTAACAATTTGTGTGTAGTGTTAGTCACTGTAGTTAGACATCACGTTGCAATGCGTACTATTCAAGGGGATTATTTTTTTCTTGTTTATCATATTGCATGGCTCGAAATTGATGATTTTTTTTATATATACTTGGGGGTTATGAAGCGGAGCAACTATCTTAATGACATCTCTCTCATGAATATATTGAGTTAATTTTCTTCTGCAAGACCGAGATTCCACACACTGCAGTACAATTTAATGGACATTAAATGTGCAGAGATGTCTTTTCTTTTCTTCGTACTAGGAAAGAAGCTATTCAAGAATGTTACTTGTCTTTCCTCGACCATCTTCACACCTTAAACATTCTTTTTTACTTCCTTCGGCGTCACTGGCTCCGCTTACACTACAATTAGACGCAGCGCTTCCGTCCCTCGGGGCCTACAAGCATAAATTCCGGGTGTCAAACGTAGAGTGCCAAATACAAGAGTGAAGTGGATCAGGTTCCAGGGGAAGTGTTGGTGGGCGGGTACAGAGGATGCTTACAAGCCGCTGCTTTTGTCGAGGACGCTTATACTGATAAGGGAGTCTTTGTTGATGCTGCTGTTATGTTTGGCGAATGCACTTATTGTTGGCGTTTTCGCCCATCTTGAAGTTCACACACACACACACACACGGAGTAGATGAGTGTATACCATCTCTTGAAATTTATATTTATTTTTTTTTTCTTTTCCTATCTGCACTCGCCTGTTCCCTCCCACTGCCAGGCTCTCGGCCAAGCATTAGTGGGTAAGGTGATGATGTAATGCGAGACGTGGCGGCAAGCTTGGGAGCTGAGGGCCACGGTTTGAACATGGGAGTCTTGGCAATTCATGATCCCAATGAATTCCTCGTCCAGGCAGGAAATTATTGAATTAATTGGTGTCTTCTTTACGCCACTTTCCGTGTTGCGTTGTGGATCAGGTGCCATCAGTGGCTCCGTATTCCCGTGAAATTAGGGAGAAAATACGATTCCTTGCAGAGAGTTACTAATTATCTATTGTAATTCGTGAAGGAGTTCCGTGCTCTCTTTTTGGAGCACAAAGGTAATGAGTGGAAGTTATTACTGACGAAAGAGTCAGTCCCTTTTTCTTTGTTGGCAGTTCTGAGCAAGCCAAAATGCTCGTGATTTTTAATTTATGTACTTGTAAAACTAACCCAGTGGCAACTTTAGAAATAAACACTGCAAATGTTAAGCATAAGAAAGTTATCATGGATAATTTATGTTGTAGATGGCAAAAAGGTCTTATCAATACTATACCACAAATGCCAAAGTTATTCATGTTTCCATTTTCTTGGCAGGCCGTGGGGTTGAGGAGACCATGTGACTGCCAGCCATGAATGATATCCACCTCTTCCTTCCTTCTACCACAAGCCTTCTGAGAAGAAAAGTGAGAAGAGAATGTAACTTCCACAACGCTTGAAGAATTCCAAACTAATCTTCATCAGACCACTAGGCCGGTTTGGTCATTTCTAACTCTTGAGGTCATTTCTTCTCTTTTCCCTGGGTGAGATCACTTGGGATCCTTCCTTCTACCTGAGTACCAGAGACTCCAGCTGCCATCGCAATGGGTAACCAAAACAGTAGCAAGGGCCATCTTGTCCATCCACCTGTCAACTGGACACAAAGCTTTCCAAGAGAACATAAGAGACTCAAGAAATATGGAGCAGCAGCAGAAAACAAGGTCAGGATAATGAACTTGTCAGGCAGATTCTTGTACTACACTATTTTTCTCACCTTAAATTTGACTGAATTCTATATGTTTATTGCTTTATTTCTGATCAGGTATTCTTTTTCCATTCACAAGATACTTATTTCTACCTTTTTTTTTTCTTATGTAAGAGAGCCACTGGCCATGGACAACAAAAATTCTAAGCAAAAAAAGGCCCCAATTATTGCCAGTTCTAATATGTATAGGACAAAAGTCCTACTTACATAATGAAAATCATTGGATTGAATCACTAAGGGCATCACATCCTTTACAGGTTTTGCCTCAGAGGATTCCTGGACAGCGTCTCCGTCCCACAGAAAACGGCCACATCCTGCAAACTAAAGGTACCATATCAGGCCGGAGGATTAATGAATTCCATGCCCCTCACCACCCAGCCTTCCCTCCACCCATGCCCCTGCACCATCAGCCTCCTGGCATGCCACATCCCCACTCGGCCTCCATGACAGCACTGCACTACCCACATCACCAGGATGAGCGAGCATCCTCTATCCACGACCTGAGGTTTGGTCGCCCACCATCAAAGAATTACGCCAGTGAGCCAGACCTGAGAGGCTCGGCTTCTCCCTCTGTGGCCCCCATGTCCATGCCTCACACAATAATCAGCCAGTCACCTACAAAGGGAAGGATAAAATCCAAGAAAAAATACAAGGCCCCACCAGTCCCTCAAGGTGAGATGAGCACCCACTCCTTGCCTCGTGGGGCAATGAGGTCCCACTCAGTGAGTGACATGGCAGGACCACCACATTCACCACATAGCCAAAATCACTGTGCTGTACATTTTGCTGACAGCATAGATAAAGAAATCACCAGCAGCCCAGAAGGTCAGAAGCACAAGACACGTAAAATTGGACTCTTCCGGAAAAATAATGAATCTCGCCGACTAAGTTCAGGTGATGATCAAAGAAGCTCAGGAGAGGAGCAGGAGAGAGGCCGACCATCCAGTGAAGCCAGGCGAGGGGGAGCCATTTCCCCAGTCCGCTACTCACCCCGTGAAGAACTTCGAGAGAGGGCCAGGAGCTTTGACTGCCTACAGCACGAACTCCGTCACTCTCCTGTTGTGTCTCCAGTACCCACTGCAGCTGCTAGCATGACTCACCTCCACCACCCCCAGGAGTCACGACTATGGTCCACCCTTGAGAGAGACTCCAGGCGGTCAGCTCGCCATGAGGTGGAGTCCAGACGAAGCAGTACTCTGGAGCGAGAATCTCGAAAGTCAGCCAATGATTCCAAGAGAACCACCACCTTGGAGAGGGAAGTACAGAAAAGTCACAGAAGGATGAGCACACTGGAAAGGAAGGTTGAGGAACGAAAGCACTGGGCTTCTGATGGCCATGACAGTGCTACACCAAGCTCCAGCAATCGTGTGTCTCGCCTTGATTCTTACAGGGACAGTTCTTCTCACCAGCGCTCATTGTCCAACAGCTCTCACCCTGAGCTGATCCAGGAAGAGATTGACATAAAAAAGAAAGAGGAAGACAGAATCAGATCAGAAAAGGAGAAAATAAAGCTAAACAAGAAGAATTCATCAAAAGCTATCAATGATGAATGGGAGAAGGAGGCTGAAAAGCAGAATAATAATAACCGAAAACTGTCTCCAAGCTTGCAGGCTGAGCTCATTCACACAGTCAACAACTTGAGAAAGACCTCAGTGGAGCAAGAGCACAAGACATCAACACTCACACGAAAGGGCAAAGAAAATGATAAGTGGCCATCCAAGCCCACCTCCAATCACAGTGAAGATATTGGTCCCATTGAGGCCCAACCAAAAACATTCTTCTTCGGAATGGAGCCAGAAGTGTCCAAGGACCTGCGCAGTGAAACCAACACTGGCCTCCATAAGATTAAGAACCAGGAAGAAGTTTCAAAGACCAGAAACCAAGAAGAAGTTCACATTAATGGCCAGACAGTGGAATTTTCCCGGCGTACTCTTGACCGGGCAGAGAGAAGCCAGAGTCGAAACCATAACACTCACAAAGAGAAGACAAATGAGATAACTTCCACTGCAGTAACACATGAATCTTCAAAGCAAGCAAATCATAGAAAACTTTCCAAAGATGTGGACGATTTTGCAGTTGCCATTGAGCGCTACAAAATGAGTCGTATTGATGGGGAGAGCGGTGGCAGTGGATCAACAAGACGTGAGGACGGAGGCTACCACTCAAGACAGAACTCAGGAAGCCTCTACTTGGATAATGAAAGGGAAGAGGGAGGATTGTGCATGAACTTGAGGCCAACACTACCACGCAGGCAGCTTGAGATTCCACGGTTCAGTCCAAATGCTGCTTGGCGGTCACTGAGCCTAGAGCGGTCTGGAAGGCATGCAGACATTCATGAAGAGTCCCAGAGTAGTGAGGGACCAGACGCTGTTTTTGAGTCAAAGATACAGAGATTCACACGTCCAACAGCTCCCCCAAGAGGCTCTGGAGAAAAATCTGCTGACTCAGGGATTTCAGGAGATGCTGGCAGTCCAGGACCCACACATGAGTTTGAACATCTGATGCCAACAGAGAAAACCAAAAGCTCTTCAGGACCATTGGCTGTGTCCTCACCTGTAGTGTCCGGCAGAGCTGAGGGTCGGCGTGCTTGGACACCTGCACAGGATCTTGATGAAAACAGCCTAGACAGCAATGGAGAGCCAGCTGACATCCCCACAGGACTCTCAACACCACCGAAGCTCACTTCACGGTCTAATATGTTTCCAAAGACAAAAGAGCTTTCCCCTGATGCAGAAATGGAGCTGGAATCACCTGGAGAAATAGAAACCATCTCTGAACTAATATCTCCAGATGACAAAGATCACTGGTCAAAATCCAAGAAGCTCAATGTCCCTGTCATTCATCCTCAGAAATTCAATAGTCTCCGTAAACTGAAGCGATCAGTATCAGGTGCTGTCACAGGAGGTGGCCACAAGAACTATGGTCCAGACGACTACCACCGCAGCAAAACCCCGGACCAGCCACGAGGTCTGCAGCACGGGGATGATTCTCACTGGCGGGACAACTGGTCCATGTCACGCTCCATTCCCAACTCTCTCAACACATGTGAGGAGCAGGACACCATCAGCAATCTGTCCAGCACACGCAATATGAAGAGCAGATCTGAATCTCGCATTGGCCTCAGTGGTGACACAAACCCTGATGACTCGCGTTCACGAACACCTTCTTACTTAATGTACGGTAATGGTGGGCACATTATGTACCTCCCACAGTATGACTCTCGCAGGATGAGCCATGGCACTGCTGGGAGTGAGGACGAGGTGGACCACTACAGGTCTCCTCACCACAAGGACAGTCGATATGTGGCACAATACTCGGGTCTTCCTTCCTCACCTGAAAATGAACGCAAGCCTCCATCAGGTAAATTGTGCTCAGTTGTGTGGATTGACTTGTAGATATAGAAATTTAAACTATACTCTCTATTCTAAGATAGTTGTGAGTAGATATTTATGAAATGACTCATCCAGTTACATGATGGAGAATAAAAACTTACTCATAATAATAACGATGACAATGGTTTATGGAAACACTTTAAGATAGTAACTTTGTCTCTTAAAGGTGATGAAGACCCAGCACTGCCTGAGGCCTACTGTGGGTTGGCCTCCATTTCAGCCACAGCAGTTGTTCCTCCTCCCAGGAAGCTGAAGGGGAAGAAGTTCTCCTACCAGAGCACTGTGAGAATACTGGAGATGAGGAAACTGGAGGAAAAACTCACAAGAGAAGTAGCTGAAAAGGAAAAGCAGAGGATCAAGGAAATGGAAGCCATGAAAAAGGTATTATTTTATATATGTACATACCTTATTGGGAGGCAGCAATGGTGGATGAGCTCAAATTAATCCTCATACTTTTCTCTTGTGTAATAATTGCAATTACAAAATCAGTGTTGGCTGTGTTCTCAGTCTCTATTCCCACAAACTCACACATTATACCAACACTGTGTTCTCAGTCTCTATTCCCACAAACTCACACATTATAGTACTCGCTCAATCTAAAACTATTTTGACATGTTACTGTTTCTTGAATGAAGATTATGCATTTGTGAGATTTTCACATTAAATCACATGGTATTGACAGGTTGAAGAAGAATTCCAGAGGAAGAGAGAAAGGGAGAAGAAGAAAGTCAAGCAGCAGCTGAAACTTTTCCATATGCAGCAGCAGCAACAACAGAAGATGCAGCAGTCACAGAAGCACATGCCACGGGAAAGTCACAACAACTCCTACTCCAGCGATGACCATCCTCCCTCGTCCTACTCCTCTGAGCAGCACGAGGTGTCCAGCCAGGCCTCCTCCCAGCCCCCACCGCTTCCCCGCTCCCCTCCCCCACAGGTGTGCATCTCATCTCAATCCTTCAGCGGTAGTGATAGATTACTTATAATAAAGGAGTTCAGATTTTTGTATAATTTCTAACCGATAAAAGACTGTTGAAAACCTTCTCTCAGGTTGAGATAAGTTTGGGAAAGATGTTATTTTTATTTTGCAGGTGTGTTCCTCCTTTACTTCCCTTCCTCCTGAACTACCCATTGAGGCTTGCTCAGGCCTCATCTCTGGCATCAAGAGCTGGGTCAAGAGTAGAAAGGAAACACGCTCCTCCACCACCCTTACATCTGGCTCAAGGCAGGAGCCTGATGGGGCCCCAGCTTCCTCCCCAAGAAAAACAAGTGACGAATACCGAACCTCTGGAGTACCCTCCTCCAAAGGCAGCCTCTTGCCAGGTGATGCCACAAAGCAGGACATGAGGGCAGAAATAATTGCTGCTTCAAAAAAGCGAAATGCTGATAGTTTTGGTAGGCTTGAAAAGCAGCAAAGTGGCAAAATCAGCCCTCAGCAAAAGTCTGTCAGCATTCTCACTAATATAGGTGCAAAGCAGGAAAATCACCAATCACAGTCTAGCCCTCCTGATGCCAGCCTACACCACCACCACCAAAAGCACAGCAAGCATCATTCCAAGGAGGAAGCACGGCAAGTCCAGCCTGGTGACAAGCGACGCTTTGGCTCGGGCCTTATGCAGGAGTTGTCTGAGCTGCACCAGGAGCGGAGGGAGTACCGAGAATACCGCAGTCCCTCTAGACACTCGAGACACTCCCAGTCTCCACCAGTTGGCACACCAGGAAGTAAGGAAAGACTTGCTTTAGTTTTATTAGATGTGTTACTGTAACTTTGAGTGTCTTTGTTATTTTTTTTGGAAAACATTTTGTATAGTGCAAGTTGTAAGCATTTTGAGCATTAACCATTAACTGAATAAACTAACCAATTGAATTTATTCAAAGTTTATAAATTCATCACAATGATTTTACTAGGAAAGATACATACACCTAGTAATATCTCCCTCTCCTCAGGTCCTCTTGTCCCCACTGGTGCAATGAAGGGCTCCAGCACAACCTCCAGCAACTACCGACGGGATTTCTGCCGTGGCAATGCCCAAGTGATTGGGCTAAATGTTGTGGCCGTGAAAGGGCGGCGCAGTGATGAGAGTGACAGATATTCCAAGTGAGTCACCTGCAGCAAGCTAACCAGAAGTTATTTATGTCTGTTATGTCATTATCATTAGGATGAAGTGAGGCAGTGGCTTATTCTTGACGTAGGAGAGGAAAATCTAATGTCAGGCCAATACATACCACCACTCAATTTGGTGTGAAAGTAAGGCCAGTTATATGATATTGAATAGGACAACATTATTAGATCAACAGTCACCTTGAGTTAGTAATATATTGTATCTAGCATTACAAACGGAAATAATTAACACATATTAAATTAACAGTCACTTTGAGTCAGTAATATATTGTATCTAGCATTACAAATTGAAATAATTTAGACATATATGTGTTTCTAAAAAGACTGACATGATCTGCCCAGACACTCAAATGAGGACCGACGCTCATTGAGCAGCAGTGGCATCCAACGCAGTGCATCGGTGGACTTCCTGGAGACTGGCTCCTGCTCGTCCAGTACTGGTAGCCCCTCTCACCCATCGAGCAGCCACCCTATCGACCCATCCCTTAGCCTCAACTATGGGCGGGTGAGTCTCAGGATCAATGACTCAACTAAGTAAAGTGAATATGTGTGAATGTTGCATCTCATGTGAATGTTGGTGAGATTAATGTGGGAAGTAATTCAAGCTCAGGTTCCTGCAGTTGTGATAAAGAACACACTGGTCTTTACACTTCCATCCCACACTGATTTATAGAAGACAGATATTGTAAAGAAGATGACAGGCATATAAGAATAAGATATTTTTATATTTGTCAAGTAGAGATAACAAAGAACTGGTCCTTTTATCCTTAGGCTGGTGGCAGCAGCAATGGTGGTGGTGGTAGTGGTAGTGGTGGCAATGGGTACTCTCCCGTGGACAGCAGCCCAGCTCGGTTTGCCCACAGCATCCTGACTCCCTACAATCCTGTCAAAGGATACCGCCCTGTGTCCTTCTCTCCGCCTCCCCCCACCAAGATCCTTCCAGTCAATTAGTGTGAGCAAAGCCATGTTACAGTCACAATGTAACTCACTGTACTTTTGTCTCTCTGTCAAAGAGAAAACTAAAGTACTGATTGTTCTAGGAAAGACTGGGAAGCTAGGCCATCTTACTGTTTAAGGTTGTTTTTACTAAAGTGTTCAAATTAGCATACTCTGTGCCAAAAGTGAATAGAGGACTTGCAATATAAGAACTGTATGTATGTATGGGTGTCACTAACACTGACTAACTATAGTACATTTAAGCAGAGACTGCCTTCCTCAGTACAGTATTAAGTATTGCATTCATCACATGAAAAGATATCTTATATCTTATATTTTATTGAAGGTCTTCAGCTTTAATGCTTCCATCCTGCAAGGGATAAGGAGTTTAGGAGTAAGGTCAAATAAATGTGTAGGCTACATTGTACAGACTTTGTAACTAAAAACATGTTTGTATTCATCCAGGGATTCTCTTTAGGCAGCACTGTTTTTAATTTTTTTTTTTTGTGTGTGTGTATATATATATATATATATATATATATATATATATATATATATATATATATATATATATATATATATATAAAAGAGTGACTTTGAAATTAATTTGATATACTATATATCAATTCATCTATGTACTAGACAGGTATCCTCAAAAAGCATTGCACAGGCAGGACATGATGTGTTGTGTCATGGCAAGAATGAAATGGTAGGAATGGATGATTAATCCCTGCGTTCTGTCCTTTATAGTCAGCCTTTACAGTGTACAGAAAATGTGTGTCTCTCAGCTGCAGGGATGACAGGAAAGTGGGGAAGGGAGGTTTGCAAGGATGTTATGTACGGCCATGTTAGCAACACCACAGGAATGTGGGAAAAACAACCATCGGTGATGATGTACATTGTATAGAAAATAATTTAAATATATGAATAATTGTTTTATTTATGTTATCATAAGTTCTGATACAGAACAAGATCTTAAAGGTACAGCTATCAAGAAGACTAGTGCTAAGAAGACAACATGATAAAAGAAGATTTATTAGTGATTACATGTACTCTATGTATAGGGCTTCCAATAGTGTACCTACTGTGTTTTGCATATGTCAAGCAGCACATTGTGACAGCAGGACTAGGAACCTAGGCGAGTAAAAAAATCCGGAGAACACCCACACATCTTACACACCAGGTTTTGTTACAGTGTAACTTAAGAAGATGGAAGCTTGGCTCACTAAAATATCCAGAGTTTTTTTTGCATAGTAAGAATTTGTAATGTTCATATTGAAGTAGACAATATCAGCAAATAATACAATGAAGTGTTGATACATCATTAGACTGGTGCCTTGCTCAACTTCCTCTGTTGAAGAGTTCTAAAAGCAATCATAATTTTTTCTCTTTTATGGTGGGATGATTTTCTCCCAGGTGGTGATGAAACATCCCTCTCATTTGTAATATTTATATCAATGAGTAATGGACTTTGTGAAAGTCAAGACTTATACATTATTCTTACACAAACTCAACCTTAGACTTCACTAATTATAAGTAGGTACTCATATTTACCGTCTGTAGTATTGAGTACCGTTATAGTTGTGAAGTTTTGGAAGCATGGGTACTTAACATTCATAACCGTAAGAGCAATTATTTTTCATTCATAAAAATGGATTGTGTTTGCTAGACAAGAGACAGAATGAACATGTTTATAACATTAAATATCGCAACAGTCAAGGGTTGCATGTCGTAAATCACTGTTAATTATCACTGTTGTCCAATGCAGTGAAGGAAACATTCTTAAATCATTTATATATATATATATATATATATATATATATATATATATATATATATATATATATATATATATATATATATATATATATATATACACAGAGGAAACATTTTTAATTCCTGTATTTATACATATTTTTATAGTTTTGTTTTGAGAAGAGATCCACACATGCTAAGAATCCAATGCAGTCTGTATCTTGTTTGCTGCTCAATGAAAACTACTGGAGTGTTGGAAGGAAGTCAGTGACTGACCCTGAGGCACTTCCGTGTGGACTTCGACATGCTCATGGTGTCTTACCCATTTCATATCTGCCACAGGTCTCTCTCTCTCTCTCTCTTCTCAGTAATAAACAGTAATGAAAAGAAGTCACAATGTTCTACCAATCTAAATAGATTCAGGAACATCAGTCGGGCAAGAGCTGCATGAGTGACGCACCTGCGAGCATTTCCTTCCATCTATATTGAACATCGTTACTTCTCAAAGTTTACACGAGATAAGAAATTGTACATTACTGTAAATAATATTTTATACACTCATTACTTTGTATCTTAACCAAATAAAAATAATCATAACCTATGGTTTGTATCAGCACAACAAGAATACCTTCCCAAAACCCTCCTATCTGCTTTAGTGAAGGTTAAAAAGTGTTTGAAGAATGTTTTCACGATTCCAGTCATACCTCATGGGAAAAAACATTGTCGTGCCTTGTATTTTCTTGCATGCATGCTGCAATTGCATAGTTGTGTAAGACTATAACTGAATACCAATAACCATGAGGTATGATAATATACACTGCTAACATTTTTTCATTTAATTGACTTCATAATTAAGTACACAAGTTATTAACCTAAGCCTTACTTCAGCAATCAGCTGATTACTTCCAATACACTTAACACACAATATCCCCAAAGTTCTCTTCAAGTCTCTCATCACAATTCAACTCAATATATATCACACAACATATTATCAAAGTTTCTCACCAAATCTTTCATCAAAATTCAACTCCATATAATTCAATATCAATGTCAAATATATCCCACATCAATGTACATAACACCCAATGTTATCAACACTTCTCATCAAATTACATCAACATTTAACTCCAGATAACTCAATATCAATGTCAATGTCAAAATACATCTCACACCAATATACGTAACACAATATTATCAATATTTCTCATCAATTTCTCTTCAATATTCAACTCAAAATAATTCAATGTTAATGTCACAGTAAAATCCACATAAACACATATAAAATAAAACACAACACCTTAATTCTAAACATCCTAATAATATAATATCCTGACCACTATTTTCCTCCTGATACTTCATAAACACAACAATTAATTAGACTGCATTACCAACATGCAAAGCTCCACTTAATGATACAAAATTATGTGTTTCCATATCATCCCTGACCCTCCTCTGGTCAGGGAAGCTGCGACCTCCTCAGCTTCTCTCTCTCTCTCTCTCTCTCTCTCTCTCTTGAACTCTCAACAACCTGTTTCTAAAAATCCTCTCTTCTCTCTGTTACATCTCATTTTATATTTCAGTTGTCACATATTTTCCTCAGAAAAACTATCCTTATAACTAAGGTCGAATACTCTATTCATTTCACATATTCCAAAATGCAGTAATTACATCTTTTACAAAAGACATGTCCTAAGCGTGGCATGACAGCCTGGGTATCATGGCACTGGTCAACCTTATACTAGACACACCCACTGCGGTATGGGGGCAGACTTAAGATGATGCATCTTTCAAAGTTAGGCTTATAAATGTCCCCTCTCATATGTGTACAGTTCCTTTCAGTTTCCCAGGACCAACATCTCAGTTCCCCTGACTCTCTGTGTTTACTTCTGGGTCATGCCTGCAGTGCCCTCTCATAAAATGGTCAGGCTTAGGGGACCTTTGCATCAATCCTTGTCAAGTTTTCACCTCCTACCTACTCTGGTACTGTTATTATACAACTGTATTTCTTCCCTTATTTCTTTTTCTCTCATTTTTTCTTATTTTCTTGTTTCTTCTCTCTTCTTTTATCTGTGCCAGGATACCATATACCCCTTCCTAGTAGTGCATCCCAGCTCTACAGCTAATGTGAGGGTATTTTGGGGTGTGCAGCTGCCTTAGCATCAAGGTGGGGGTCAACTGTGACCTGGGCGGGCACAGACCTTGCCAAGCGTAGGACATCACAGGCAAAGTAATTATAGTACACCATCATGCCTAAGACAAGGATCCCTATGGGCAGCAACATCCACGGCCATTTCTCCCACTCTTGCCAGTTGAATTCCATCATAATGGACTGCTTCCTTAATAGCTGTATATTGTCAATATATTGGGGCATAGACCCATAGGCATAGATCAAACTGCCGGGAAGACTCATGTTGGTGGAATTAACAATACAAAAATACTCCCAGATGGAGAAGGCAAAAGGATTCTATTTCTTTTTTTATGTAGAAGGAAGTGGTCAAGGGCAACAAAAATAAAACAAAAAAGCCCACTGTCGTGCCGGTACCTAGAAAGTTCAGATTCATGAGCCAAAAGAATGGGATAAGTGTCTTGATACCTCTCTCTCTTGAAACAGTTCAAGTCATAGGCAGATAGAAATACAGAAGCAGGGAGAGAGTTCCAGAGTTTACCAGAGAAAGGGATGAAAGACTGAGAATACTCTTGCATTAGAGAGGTGGACAGAATAGGGGTGAGAGGAAGAAGCTAGTCTTGTGCAGCGAGGCCACGGGAGCAGGGGAGGCATGCAGTTAGCGAAATCAGAAGAGAAGTTAGCATGAAAATAACGGTAAAAGAGAGCAAGAGAAGCAACAATGCGGCAATGAGAAAGAGGCTAAAGACAGACAGTCAGAGGAGAGTTGATAAGACGAAGAGCTTTTGATTCCACCCTGTTCAATAGAGCTGTATGAGTAGAGCCTCCCCAAACATGTGAAGCATACTCCATACATGGATGGATGAGACCCCTGTATAGAGTTAGCAGTTGGGGAGGCGAGTAAAACTGGCAGAGATGGCTCAGAACACCTAACTTCACAGAAGCTGTTTTAGCTAGAGAGGAGATGTGAAGTTTCCAGCTTAGATTACAAGTAAAGGATAGACCGAGAATGTTCAGTGTTGGAGAAGGGGACAGTTGAGTATCATTGAAGAAGAGGGGATAGTTATTTGGAAGGTTGTGTCGAGTTGATAGGTGCAGGAATTTAGTTTTTGAGGCATTGAACAACACTAAGTTTGTTTTACCCCAATCAGAAATTTTAGGGAGATCAAAAGTTGGGGATTCTGAGGCTTCCCTGTGTGAGCTGTGTACTTCCTGAAGGGTTAGTCGTCTATGGAAAGACGTGGAAAAGTGCAAGGTGGTGTCATCAGCATAGGAATGGATAGGGCAAGAAGTTTGGTTTAGAAGATCATTGATGAATAATAGGAAGAGAGTGGGTGATAGGACAGACCCTTGAGGAATGCCACTGTTAATAGATTTAGGGAAAGAACAGTGAGTCTACCACAGCAGCGATAGGAATGATCAGAAAGGAAACTTAAGATGAAGTTGCAGAGAGAAGGATAGAAGTCGTACGAGGGTAGTTTGGAAATTAAAAGCTTTGTGCCAGACTATCAAAAGCTTTTGATATGTCTAGGGCTACAGGAAAAGTTTCACCAAAATCTCTAAAAGAGGATGACCAAGACTCAGTAAGGAGAGCCAGATTACCAGTAGAGTGGCCTTGTCGGAAGCCATACTGGCAATCAGATAAGAGATTGTGAAGTGATAGATGTTTAAGAATCTTCTTGTTGAAAATAGATTAAAAAACTTTAGATAAGCAGGAGATTAAAGCAATAGGGCGGTAGTTTGAAGGATTAGAACGGTCACCCTTTTTAGGAACAGGCTGAATGTAGGCAAACTTCCAGCACGAAGGAAAGGTAGATGTAGATAGACAAAGTTGAAAGAGTTTGACTAAGCAAAGTGCAAGGTTGAAATAAAGGAGAGAAAGATGAAGAAGTAAAGTTGTTGGAGATGTTTTTGGTTAGATGCCAGAAGTATTGAGGTGAGTTATGTCTGGAAAGATTTTGACACTTTCTATGAATGAAGGAGTTTTTGGCAAGTTGAAGAACAGACTTGGCATGATTTTGGGCAGAAATATAAAGTGCCTGAGACTCAGGTGATGAAAGGCTCAAGTATCTTTTGTGGGCCACCTCTGTATCATGGATAGCACAAGAGCAGACTGTGTTAAACCAGGGTTTGGAAGGTTTTGGTTGAAAAAAGGAATGAGGAATGTACACCTCCATGCCAGACACTATCACCTCTGTTATACGCTCAGCACACAGATACAGGTCTCTGTCACAGAAGCAGTAATCATTCCAAGGAAAATCAGCATAATAACACCTCAGGTCTCCCCAACTAGCAAAGGCAAAACGCCAAAGGCACCTCCACTTTGGAGGATCCTGAGGAGGGATTGGAGAGATAGGACAAGATACAGATATGAGATTGTGATCGCAGAAACCCAACGGAAAAGAAAGGGTGACAGCATAAGCAGAAGGATTAGAGGTTAGAAAAAGGTCAAGAATGTTCGGAGTATCTCCAAGACGGTCAGGAATATGAGTAGGGTGTTTCACCAGTTGCTCTAGGTCATGTAGGATAGCAAAGTTATAGACAAGTTCACCAGGATGGTCAGTGAAGGAAAAGGAAAGCCAAAGCTGGTGGAGAACATTGAAGTCTCCAAGAATGGAGATCTCTACAAAAGAAAAGTCAGAATGTGCTCCACTTTAGAAGTTAGGTAGTCAAAGAATTTTCTATAGTCAGAGGAGTTAAGTGAGTGATATACAACACAAAAAAATTTAGTTAGAGAGTGACTCTGAAGTCAAAGTCAGATGGTAGAAAACTCAAGAGATTCAAGAGCGTGGGCACGAGAGCAAGTTAAGTCGTTGCAGACATAGACAACATCCAGCTTTGGAACAAAAATGAGGATAGAGATAGTAGGAGGGAAGAGAAAATGGGTTACTGTCAGTTGCCTCAGACACCTGTGTTTCAGTGAGGAATAGAAGATGAGGTATAGTGGAGAAGTGGTGTTCTACAGATTGAAAATTAGATCGAAGACTGCGAATGTTGCAGAAGTTGATAGAAAAAAATGTAAGAGGGGGTATCAAGACACTTAGAGTCGATATCAGAAGAGCAGTCTGACCTGGGGACATTTATGGTCCCCTCTCCAGAAAGGGACTCCGAGGCTGGTATAGGAGTCGCCATATTTAGTTAAAATCTTGAATGAAGGATGTGTATGTAACTAGATGCATGTAGTTTTGTGAGGAGGAGGAGGTTGTCTTTAGAGGGTAGGCTGTGACTACCCCCTTGTGTTATGAGACACAAAGGGAAATGTTCAGTGAGGTCACAACTGGTTTTGATGATAAGCTCACAGCACCCCCTGATCCAGTGCTTTAGACCTCCCTGGGAGTAATTATTGTTTCAGCAGGTGTGTGTGTGTATATATATATATATATATATATATATATATATATATATATATATATATATATATATATATATATATATATATATATATATATATATAACATCCTTGATTTACTTTCATAAGTCTAGTATCATTAATATGTGTAGTTGTAGGAATGCAGGATTTTTGACAAGTCACAGTAATTGTTAATTAAGTACCTTTATCATATATATATATATATATATATATATATATATATATATATATATATATATATATATAATTATCAGACATATTACAATCATGAAAACCATTGGACAAGAATAATCTGTTTCTTGTCATATTTATCACCTAAAATTTCTTTGAGGGGTTATGCACTAGAAAAGCATCTACTTTAGAAAAAGGAAATGGAAGGGAGTCATTCTGAAGGAATGAAAAGGTGTCAACTGAAATCCCTCATAAAAGAACGAGTAAGTGGTAGCTTAAATTGTGCAATGCAGTCTTATGGATCACACTAATAGAAGCTCTGTGTAATCCCAAAATTCTGGTTTTGGAGGAAATAGTAACTTATATTTAGCTAATATCTCATCTAAAATTTTCAATATAATGATCAGTTGCAATGGATGTCAAAGCAAACTGTACACACCATAATATTTTCAATGGCAATTGATTACTGATTCTGTTCAATATATGACTAAATTAGATGCATAAATGTTTGTGTGACATGGGTAGTAGTCTTCAGTTTCTCTAACACTTGCTGGACATTGGTCAATTCCTTGAAGTAACATTAATAACCTTAGAGCGAACATTGAGGATTTTTCCTTCTTCTTTAATCAAGGTATACTCTAAAATTAATCAATCTGAGTTCATATATCTGTTCCAACAAGAGTGTTAGCCCAAGTTTCCACAAAATTATTGAAAACCAGAGTTTTTCCTTGTGCAGCAAAATTATGATGGTTATTGCTTAATTATTAAGTATGAAATCTTGTATATTATCATGCCAATTTTCTTTTTTTATTTTTCCTGAAATAACATAGCAAATTGGGCTATCAAATATGGTACATTGTTATCTGGTCCTTTCATTTCAATGAACTCATCTAGTATACTTTGAGCTAAATTTTTGGCCTTCCTTGTAGGTCCATAAAATCCAGTCTCAGTAAAAAATGACACCATATGAGCTTGTCCCTTAATAACGAGATAATTAGTGAGGTAAAATTTCATTCTTGAATGATCCCCAAACATAGTCTTATAGTCTGCAAAGAATATTTCATATCATTTATTCTTATTATATTCTAGAGGCATATATATGTATCATAAATATCAATTTAATACTTGAAACATTTTTCTTGACCGTTACTATATGGGGTTGAATCACTGGATTCTCCTTTAGATTCTTTCTATATTCTCTCTGTAATATTTTCACTATCTTTACCAATATTATTATCTTCATCTGATATTTATATATCATCTTCATCTGTATCTGTCCTCCCATTTGTATCTTCTGCCAAAAATATGGAAAGAAATCTACTATTTCACTGTTACCTTGTTGACTCCTGGCTTACATACAAGATATGTCCTTCTGACATTTTTATTCATCCGTGGTATATCATTCCTTCATAATAAAATTTTTCTCTCTATCAGCTTGTAATGTTTTTTGTATTTCTAGTTCTAGTACTTCTAATTCCAACCTTATATCACTCACTTTCTCTAAAACTCTACAAGAGTTTCCTGCCATCAGTACCCTGTGGATATAAACTCTATCATCTATTTTACTTTTCTTTATTTTAATTCTCTTAGATTGATCCTTTTCAGTCATACCTTTTAGCTTTTCTACATATTGCTGATATTGTGCCTACTCTCTATTAACCTTTATTTCCATTTATCAGCCTTTTTACTTCATTTATCTGTAACCAATCTAAATCAGGAACTCTATATTGGCATATCACACAATTAAAAAATATCTTGGCAACTTCCACAGCCATCCTACTCCTAAGTGATTCCTCCACTAAATATCTAGTAAGCACAACCATAACAACAAAACAATGTATATACCTGTTATCTGATTCTCCCATTGCTCCAATGAGATCTATATATCTGCAAAGGAATGGTCTTTCTAAGTCTGGATATCATTTCAGTGGTGCTGAGGCGTCCCCCAACTCCTTTGAGACGAGTAGACGAGACAATATTGGCAATAATTTTTCAATATCCTTTTCATTTCTGGCTAATAAGTATTTTATGACACCTGTTTAAGGTAACTTGCACATCCCCAAGCCCTGTAGTGGCAAGGAGCGTCCCAGGTGCATCGCAGCTGTTATATATGATTCCAAAATCAATATCTGACGCGTCTATTCTCCATATATTATTTAATACTCTGTACAATACATTATCTTCTAAAAGCAGATCTGCTATTTCCATCCTTTTATATTTTTCACCTATATTGTGCTTGTTTAACTCTCTCTTCATCTCTATGTGATTCAAATATCCTTGCAAGGTATCCTTTTCACCAACATGTAATACTCAATATCCATTAAATATTTCTCATCTTCACACATCGCAAGTATAGTAGTAAAACTTCTTCATAATGAGCAAATTTAACATATTTGTCAGGAGGACCGCTTCTGCACATTAACCCAATCTCTCACAAATATTCCTTCAATATTTCACACAATATTTCTCAATACCTCACAACTTCATATATTCCATATCTTCCAATATCTCCCCAATTCCATATATTCAATATTCACTGAATATCTCACCAACTATATATATATATATATATATATATATATATATATATATATATATATTCAATATCCACTCAATATCTCACCCACTTCATATTTTCAATATCCATTCATTATTTCACCCATTTCATATATCAAATATTCACCCAATATCTCACCCACTTCATATATCCAATATCCACTCAATATTTCACCCACTTCATATATCCAATATCCTTCAAATTCCAATCCACCATATGTTTCTTCTTTTTATAATATAACCATCCCATGCTCATCTACATCTTATATCTCTTGTTCTCTCAATCTATATAATGGTCAGCCACCTTATTAATATTTCCAGGAATATATTCCACATTGATATCAATACTTACTTCTACTAATTTGCATTTGAATTAGTAATAACCAGACCAATGGGCAGTTATATGTCAAAACAAAAATTTTATATCCTAAGCACAAATCTCTATTCATCTGAGGTACATAATTATGCAAGAGCTTCCATCTCAATTTTGCTACAATTCAGTTCAGCTTTATGTAAATTTCTACAAAAAAAAAAAAAAAAAAAAGGATAATGGTCTTAACTTATTCATATCATCTTTTCACTGTATTATTTTTTCTTTCAACTACCTATTTTTCCTGCAGTTAACTTTATATAGGGGCTCCTGTCAATATAATTCCTCACAAATTTTCTTTACTAATTTGCCAGTCCTATATATGACTGCCGATTTCTTACTGTGGTAATATGCCAACCTCTACCACAGTAGACTGATCAGCAATATTATTGTTGATCACTAATATTTCACCAGTTTGTGGCCTTAATATTCTTCTCATTTCACATCCCCTAAATTATTCATACTACCTTAAAAAATTGTATTGTTTCAAATTTACTTTAACTGAGCTTCTTGCAAGCTAAGAATGACCTTCTCTAAATTTTTGACATGATGATATAGAACTGTTCCATGGATGATAATATCATCCATGTACACATGTATGTCACATCCTGTCAATCTGCTAACACTTGATTAATAATTCCACAAAAAGCTGTAGGAGATTTCTTTAGTCTCATAGGTAGGACATCATGTTCATATAAGCCATTTGGGGTTACAATTTCAGTCCATGGTTAATTCTCTTCACTTAACTGAATTTCTTGGTAGTCTTGCTTTAAATCTGACATAGAAAAATTATTCCTTTTTCCAAGTTATGAATATGATATGAATCATTCCGTACATGCTGATTTAATTTCCTAAAATGAATGTGAACCCTTATTCTGCCATCCTCATTTTTGTTTCTGGGCTTAGACATGGACTGTAACTGTATGGTGCAACTAATTTCTTTAAAATTTTTATTTCCATCAGTCTCTTCGTGTTAAATAGAATTAATTATTTCACAATATGCTTCAATTTCTCTTTCTCATATTCTGTTATATTATTAACCACATATTTATCATTACCCATTGGTAAGGTTTCCATCAGTCTCTTCATGTTAAATAGAATTAATTATTTCACAATATGCTTCAATTTCTCTTCCTCATATTCTGTTATATTATTAACCACATATTTATCATTACCCATTAGTGAGGTTTCCTTTTATACAAGATTGCACATATCCTTATGTTTTTTTTTTCTCCAGCTCCGGCTGAATATTTTCCTGGAGATATTTCTATAACTTATCACAATTTGGATTTCTTCTTAACTTGATCATTTTCTCACCTTACTAAATCTGAACACAAAACTGAGGTCTCACAATTCCTGGCACAGACTCAAATCTGTCATGTATCACTCTCAACTCGCCTAGTTTCCAAAGTCCCATAACTCACCCTCTGACTTCTATCACTGATGTCTGAGCTACTAAGCATTTATATCTGGGATCATCTTTCGAATAATTTATCACCAACTCTGTTTCCGTCTATCTCATGAATACTAATAATGTATTGTTACGTTCACCCCCCTTGTTTCTTCTTCTTCTTCACACCCTCTCTCTGCCCTCAGCAGCACGTCTCAGGCCACAGGGTTCACACAGGCCTCCCAGGTGCACAAGCAGGGCAACAGGGCATAGGGGGGTTGCGTAACTTCCACACGGTTCGGATGGGCAAGTGTAGCGAAGTGTACCTATAGCAGCTCAAAATGGGGGACAAAGCAAACACACAGAGTTCACTTTGGCTAGTTTACTCAGCAAGCACTACAGGTAAAATGGGGGACCGTGACACGCCTCACACAATGACAAAGGCGCGCTCAGCAAGACGACACAGCAAGGCGGCAGCTCGGGCCTCCTCACACCTCACACCTCATTCACGGCCTCCCAGCAGGCTTCCACAATGTCAACTAGGCACACACAGTCCAGGCGCACACACTGCCAACCCACAGGCACTATTACATGGCAGTCAGAATATATCTGTCCAGGAACGAGGGGAAACCAGGCAGCTCTTCCCTCTGTCCTCCTCACTGGGCCCCAACTCTCTTCTCTCTCTGCTCTCTCCCCTCACTGCCTGTCGCCGGGCGGCGGCAGAAACTATTTGCTGAATCGTCAAAAGCCCCCTTCTCCCTTGTGTCGCTTCTCCGGCCTCTCTCTCTCCTTCCCGTCCCAGACCCGTTGCTTCTTTGTCTACTCTCACGCCCACCACGCACATACATACACACATACCCACGGCCACGGGCCCCCCCCCCCATACATGGGTTCGTAACACTACCCCCCTTCTTGCAAAAAGGCCGACCCGGCCGTCCTCAACTCCCTACAAAAGAAAATAAACTAAACACAATAAAAGAAAAATAAATCACTTCTACATCTAAACTTACACAAGAACTAAATATCTACATAGTCCCTTAACCACTGCGGTGGCCTCCGGGCCCTGGT
>CM035196.1:415027-425027 GCA_020233015.1 Callinectes sapidus | reverse complement strand
GGCGCTATCTAGCAGCTACGCATGGAGTTGTCAGATCACTGGGTAGGCTTAAGGTGTGTGAATGTTAGGAACATAAGGATCTGTATGTTAACCTGTAGATTTTCAGCCAACAATTGTAAGCTGCAATCAAATAAACCGTCTATTATTATTATTATTATTATTATTATTATTATTATTATTATTATTACAATATAACTAATGATTGAATTCTACCTCTTTGATACAACACATTTACCATCACCATATGTAGCGCATAAAATCTTTATAAGCATCTGCAAGAAAGACAGGAGAAAAATATTTCTTTTTTTACAATTTTTACCCTGTTTGAAGGTTGGATGCGGCTGCAGAACAAGAAAAAAATTCATACCTTTGGGTGATTGGTGATTAAGGAAAGGTGTAGCGCGTGGCTTTCAGAGGGTAAACACCTTGTTGACTCGTCTCCGATCGGCGCCACTCACACAGCCAACTCAGAAGTTCATTAACATATTGCCCGAGTTTTGAAAGGCTGTAAGGAAAATTAAAACCATACTTACAGAATTTTTGTTGTTTTACTCGAATCAGTATACAATGCCGTTTGTGTGATCACTTTTTGAAGATGGCATCAGGAAGATGGTTGCCATCTATAGCGATGCACTGTTGACGGTGATATCTGAAGTTTTCGGCTGCTCTTTGGCAAATCTCAAGGGGTATTGCAGCGATTTCCTCCTGAATTCGCATCTTCAATTCTTCCAAATTGTGTAGTTGACTTCTGAAGACTTTCTCCTTCAGATATCCCCACAGGAAGAAGTCGCAAATGCTCATCATATCAGGTGAGCGCGGGGGCCATTAGACATCACCCCTCAGAGAGACGAGGCGTGCCGGGAACATCTGTTGCAATTTTACCATTGCAACTTGAGCAGTATGGGCTGTTGCTCCATCTTGTTGGAACCAGATGTCTCCAAGATTTGTTTCCTAACTTAATTCTTCCAATTTTAGTTCAAAAAAGTCTTTCAACATCACAAGATAAAGTTGAGAGTTTACGTTGACAGATCTTCCATCCTCCTCAAAGAAATAAGGCCCAATTACCCCAAATTTGAAAACTGCACACCAAACAGTAACTTTAGGGGAATTGAGCGGTCTCTGGTGAGGTTCTCTTGGGTTGTTTTCAGCCCAGTACCGATAATTTTGCTTATTCACGGCTCCAGAAAGGTGGAAGTGAGCCTCGTCACTGCTGAAAAAAGTTGACGGTTCGGGGGATGCGGTTCAACATTTCCTGGCAGCAATTCCTGCGATTTTCAAAATCAGTGGGCTTCAATTCTTGAACAATCATTATTTTGTATGGATGGAATGATAAATCATAACGCGATATCCTCCTTAAATATCGGTTAGATATGACCAATGCAAGTGAATGCTTCAGGGTAGAGCGTCTTGGTGACTGTTCGACAGCTGCTTTAACTAGGGCCACATTTTCCGGTGTTCTTACCGTTTTTGGTCTTCCACCACCCCTAGGTCTTCTTGTGGAACCAGATTCTTCCAATGTTTCAACCCAATGCCTGATTGCCTTGCCATCAGGGATTGGACAATGACGAGGGATGTTGGAGTGCAGGCGGAAGGCGCACTGGTGGCGACGACAGAACGGCCATTTTCGAGAAACATGCCCACTGCAAAGCCGCGATGTTCGCCCGACCAAGGCATGCTTGCTGTTAAAAACGGCGAGGTTTGGTGGTCACAACTACACTACACACATCTTACTATCACTACCACAGCCGTTGCGAGCGCCTTTCAAAACTCGGTCTTCGATTTGCGCCACCCTGTATCTAGTGATTTCTACGTGTTTTCATGAATTTCCAGGCTCTGATGTGTAGATGGAAGCAGCAGAGGAAAAAAAAAAGAAAAAAATAAAGAAGGAGGAGAAAGGAAGGAGAAAAGACACGGAAGAGGCCATAATACTTAACACCATACTGTATTTTGCGTAATATCTGGTGTTTCCAAGTGTTTTGAAGTGTTTCTGCGGTTAGGTGCGTAAATGGAAACCACATAAAGAAGAAAAGGAAGAGGATGAAGAAGGAAAGAGAAAGGGAGGCGGAGAAAGAAGAACTAAGCAAAATATTTCCCCAGCCCTTATAATCTTGCCGTTCTTTATAATGTATTCCGATTTTTGTTGTTGATTTTTGGAGGTGGGTATATTAGCACGATCTATGTGTGTTTGGTAATACTAGAAGATGTTTTGATATGTTATAAGCGCGGTTTGGGTGGATTTTGTCTGTTTTCAGTATGTGGCTGGATCCTTTCCAAGTGAAGAGTGAGTGTCATCTACCTCCCATAGCTCATTCCTCCCTCTGTCTCTCCTCATCTGTGCCTCCTCTTCCTCCTTTATTGGGCAGCCAGGGTTCTTTCCTCCAGGGATACCAGTGTCCTTGTCCATGGCTGACTTAACTGGTTTAGGTTGGGCTTGCAACCCCTCCCTATAAAAAACATACATACCCGCCACCAATGTTAGAGGTAGAGGTCGGGGTAGGGGCTATAGGCGCGGGCGAGTCTCTGGCCACCGCCCCGATCCAGGTATGCTGGGGGATCCGACCATGCAGACCTCTCGGGTGCCGAGACACCAGAGGGGCCTGCCTACTGGGGAAAGCCTGCGGGAGCCCTGTGCCCTGAGAGAGGCAGGAGGACCCCCTAGCCCTATTTCTAATTTTAGGGGTGCTGGAGGGGCGTATATTATGATTATCGCTGAAGCACAGTTTAGGCTTCATATCTGTTGTTGCAGTATATGCTCCTACCGAGGTGTGTGAAATTGAAGAGAAGGAGATGTTCTATGCCAAACTCGACTCTGTACTGGACCAGTGTCCCGGTTGTGATGCACTCATTGTCCTGGGCGACTTTAATGCTCTCACTGGCACTGAAAGGGCTGGTTTTGAAATGTGTTGGTCCCCATGGTTCTGGTACCAGGAATGACAACAGCTCTTTCCTTCTGAATTTTGCAAGATCCAGAAGGCTGAGAATTGCGGGTTCCTGGTATCAGAGACCAGCGCTGCACCGCTGGACTTGGTATGGCAATGCCGGAGGGATAGCGAAGGAGATCGACCACTTCCTTGTCAGTACTCGTTGGAGGATCCTCCAGAACTGCAGGGTTTTTCGGAGTGCCGAGTTTTTTGCGACTGATCACAGGCTTGTTGTTGCTACACTCAAGCTTCATGTCAAGTCCAGAAAGCCTCCAAGATGTGACCACACTGTGTTTCATCTTGAAAACTGAAGAACCTGACATGTGCTTAAGAGTAGGTATGTAGTGCCAGCCTCCAATCGGTTTGGAGCGTTCGACACCCTTGAGGACCCTGAAGAGCTTTGGGATACCTTCAAATGTGAGACTCTTGAGGCTGCCAAGGAATGCATTGGGGAGCACCCGAGGTCTCAGAGTGGCTTCACCTCGGTGGAGACTGGAAAGTATTGAGGGGAGTCATGCTGCCAGACTTGCTGGGAACCATGATCAATACAGGGCTCTGTCACGCAGGACAAGAACTCTCCTGAAAAGAGACAAGGAGAGGTATGTCAGGAATCTTGCTGAAGATGTCGACTGTCATTTAAATGCTAATGACCTCAGACCTGCCAATCGAACTCTGAAGAAACTCTGCTCCAAGTCTACTTCTAAGATGCGTGCTATCCGAACAGCAGATGGTTGCCTCGTATCTGACGCAAATGGCCAGGTGGCTCGTTGGGCTGATTATTTTGAGCAGCTGTTCACGGTGGATCCTCCAAGCGAATAACTTCGTACTGCATGGTTGCAGATGCTTGATGCTGATCCACCCATTGACGAAACTGCATCCTCCATTGACGATGTCAAAGTAGGCAGTGGCAAAGTTGAGGAGTGGAAAGGCAGCTGGCATCTGAAACATCAGTGCAGAGCTGCTCAAAGCTGGGGGTGAAGCCATGATCCGTGGTTTGCATGCTGTCTTGACTGCTGTATGGCATTCAGGTACCATTCCTCCTGATTGGAAGAAGGGGTTGGTCGTCCCTATCTGGAAGGGGAAATAGGACCTTCAAGACTGCAACAACTACCGTGGAATAACACTGCTCAGCAGACCAGGCAAAATGCTTGCCCATTTGCTGCTGATGCGGATCCGCACTCACCTGCTGAAGCACCAAAGACCTGAACAATCAGGGCTCACGCCCGATAAGTCAACAACTGAGCGTATCCTAGCGCTTCGCGTACTGGTGGAGCGCCGACGTGAGTTTCGACAGGGAATGCTTACAGCCTATGTCAATCTCAAGAAGGCGTTTGACTCAGTGTATCGAGAGACACTCTGTGATCTTCGGCGTCTCCGTGGGATTCTTGCGAGGATTCTTGGTCTATTAACTGGACTGTACACCGGGCCTGTCACTGCTGTGAAGTGTGGAGGAGGCGTGTCCAGCTTCTTCCCTGTGAATACAGGTGTGAGGCTAGGCTGTGTTCTTGCTCCATCACTTTTCAATACATGCATGAAATGGATGGTAGGCAGAGTTGTAGAACAAAGCCATTGTGGAGCATCTGTCAGCCATACCGAGATTACAGATCTTGATTTTGTGTATGATATAGCAATCTTCGCTGAGTCACCGGAGGTTCTGGTAATGGCTCTAAAGGCACTGCACGAGGAGGTGAAGCCCTTGGGACTTAAGGTTTCTTGAGCCAAGACCAAGGTCCAGGTTTTTGGAGGCATACTGCATGAAACACTACAGTATATCCATGTGTGTGGCGAGGATATTGAGATCTTGAAAAACTTCACATACCTTGATAGTGTAGTGCATAACGATGGTGGGTCGAGTCAAGAAGTTACACGGCGGATTAGCCTGGCCCACGGCGTTGTGGATTCGCTCAACACGAGTATTTGGCGCTGTCGGTTGCTGTGCTGACGGACAAAGATTCGGATCTTCAAGTCGCTGGTGATCCCTGTCTTACTCTATGGTTGTGAGACATGGAGACTGAACACCGACCTGAAGAGGCGAATTGATGCCTTTGGTACTAGATGTCTTCGCAAGATCATGGGATACCGCTGGTATGACTTTGTGTCAAATCAGCGATTGTTCCTTGGGACCGATTCGAGGCCTATTACTAGCATAGTCTGTCAGCGCCAACTGCGGCTATATGGCCATGTGGCGCGATACCCGGAAGCAGAACCAGCTTATCGGTGTCTCCGAAAGGGGTAACCCGGCTAGGAGGAGGCCAAGGGGATGTCCACAGAACTCTTGGTTGCAGCAAGTCGATTCCTCCTGCTGGGAGTCACTCAGTATGGGAAGGGAGCCTGCATGGAGACTCGGGAGGCGTAACTGGCAGGGGTGGTGCCATAGGATAGGCGAGGCAACGCGTCCCCCCGGCCTATACCCCCTTGATTGATTGATTGAGATATTTTTCACATATCCTGAGTGTGTTTTGGATGTATTTGAGTGTGCTTGGGTGCATTTCGAGGTGTTTCATTTTTAAATATATGCCGAGTATTTTAAGTGTGTTCTGGGTTAATTTTCAGTATTAAGTGGTTTAAGTGTGATTGAGGATGGCTTTCATGTCTATTAGGCGTTTCTGATGAGCTTTAGGTGTGTTAGAGGACATTTTGAGATGTTGCATAGTTTATTGGCACATACTATATGTTTCTAATGAATTTTGAGTGTGCTTGATAGCATGCCAAGGTGTTGCTTAGTATTTTAAGTGTGTTTTAGTTTAATACCAACTGTTTTAAGAAGTTTAGGTTTGTGTTTTATCTCCCCAACAGGTAGAAGACACAAGCAAGACAGAATGGGGGTGTTTTAGTGCCACTATGTTCAGATCTCCTATTGTAATGGTTGGCTCTGTTGTCTCTGTATTAGTTGTAGATGCCACCTCGTGTTGGTTGGCGGCTGAATTCTGTATTGGTTAGCATGGAGACAAGAGAGGCGTAAAGGTTTGGAGTACATAGGTGTAAGTTTGATAACTATCAGGTCGTGGGGTTTTGAAGGACCTACTTTTGTAGAATCAGGACATAGATTTTTGTACTGTACAATAGAAAGACGTGACGGAAAGCGGACGATTATTATCACGTGGCTTGATTGATGAACCATGAGATGTCCAAGTCAGTATGACGTCAGCAACCTTTGGAGTGAAGTCCAGTGTCTGAGCCAGCATGAGAATGAGTGGATAAGTGACAAGTGATAAAAGATAAGTGTGCAAAATGACACAGGCCAGAGATGAAATAGACGAATCATGAAGAAGGGAGAAGAGGGTAAAATAGAACTAGCGAGACAAGAGTTTTGGAATGCTATGGGGCGAAAGTAGAGCGAACGTAGGTGTTTTCCCCAGAAGAAAGACATATCCCCTGGGATGAGAATACCTGTGTCTCAAGAGACAAAAGAGAGAGAACGAAGTAGGGGAAGTATTATAAGTAAAGAGAAGTAACACATGTATGAGGTAGACAGGGAAAGAGAGAGAACACGCAGATGGTAGGTAAGTAATGATGAAATGTGTCCCTGCTTTTGGGATGAAATGAGACATAAATACATGATCAGATATGAGAGCAACGTAACGAAATAAAACGAAAATATACATACTGTCACGTAATTTCCACACCCTGGCCCCAAACGTGTCCCACAGCAGGGCAGGGAGTGGCGTGACATACACAGCTCGGATGGGCAAGTGTAGCGAAGTGACCCTATAGCAGATCAAATGGGGACAATGCACACACAGAGCTCACTTCGGCCAGTTTACTGAGTAAAACAGTACATATAACACAGGGGACCGTGACACGACACCACACACAAGGCAGACACATCACAAAGGCACACAAAGGAGCACAGAAAGGTGGCAGCTTGGGCCACGTCACACCTCACTTCTTTCGTGGCCTCCCGGCAGGCTTTACAATGTCAACTAGCGGCAACCACAGTCTTCCCACACACTGCTAACACACAGGCACTTCTACCATGGCAGTCAGAGGGTATATCTCCCAGGAACGAGCCACCAGCCACTCTGCTGACTCATCAAAATCCCTCGGCCCCGCACCACTCACCCCCCCCCCCCACACACACACACACAGCCCCCAATATAAAACATTGGTTCGTAACACTACCCCCTTCTTACAAAAAGGCTGACCCGGCCGTCCTCAACACCATACATGAGAAAATAAACTGAACAAAACACAGCCCCCAATATAAAACATTAGTTCGTAACAATACAATAATGAGACATGTAAATAGAAACATGATACACAAGATAATAATGATGAACTTGCAATGAATAAATGAATATATGTGGAGTCAAAGAAAATAAATATACACAGAATCAAAAGTGATAGAGGCAAAATATACACATCACAATAATGATAAACATTTACATATTTACACACAGATAACTAAAGAGATTTGCACATACCTACACGAAGATAAATAAGAAATATATATACATGGCACGAAAGAGGATAAGATTTAGTAAAAGAGCAAAGTTTTTGTCTGTAGGAAGAGTGTGCGTCTGAAGTTAAACTCTTAGAGCTGTAGAATGTTGAAGCAGGAAGAGAACTCAGATGCAGCTCACCAATGTCTTTGTTAACTTTTTTTTTAGATGGTTCTCATGGGCAACACGCTCAACAAAGTTTTTGAGACCTAAGATCTTGAATCGATGCCCATGTAGATTCTCGAGGATATGATGTAGATCATGAAATATTGGGTCTAATTTTGAATGACGATCGTGTTGTTGGTGAAATACGATATGACCTATCGCAAGAGGTGAAACAGAAGCGCGAAAATATTGTTTTGACATCATCTCATGCTGTGATGCAATGAGGCGATCGTGGATAAAGTGGTGCGAGGTTTGAAATGTGGATAAGTGGCATGTGACGAAGACATTAAAGTTGAATATACATGTAGAGCGAGGATTCCTGAGGAGAAGCTCATGAGACAGACCATTATCCTACCCAAACAGGACGAAATGAGGAGATTCTTTGATGGTGAAGTGAATGGTAGTGTTGAGAGAACAAGCTACCTGAGGGAGTAATTGATCCCATGATGACTGTGAATCTTAAACTTCTCAGAGAGGCAGGAAGGCAGTCAAAGGCACGGCACAACTTCCTTACTTTACTGGCACACAACAGGGTAAATACAGGGTGGCACACAATACTTAACAGGACAACAGGACAATGCACGGCAGAATCGCGCCCTTGGCGTCTCGTCTCTTTCCCGACCAGGACGCGTTCCTTCTACTGGCCAATCAAGGACAAGATATCCACCTGGCCGCAAACTCCGGCCATCTTTACCACTTCTACACCGAATGTTACCATCAAGGATATTATAATTAAGGATAAAGTGATAGAATTGGCGAAATTGAGGAAAGTGTTCATGCCGTCAGTTGACACAAGAGGGCAGCAGCAGTCGAGAGTAGTAAAGGAGAGGGGGACCTCTGGCCAGCTGTTGACGCAAGGATATTATAATTAAGGATAAAGTGATCGAATGGGCTATGTATGAACCTCAGCCACCAGATGGCTCTACAAGTTAAGCGATAACCGAGCCAAAAATTACTTCATCCTTACCGTGATTTACTCACGGTTATAAAAGCAGTTACGTGTCAAAGTAACTTCATGCACGAGTTGGGTAATGAAAAAGCTTCGCAGAAAAATATAGCAGAAGAGAAAACATTTCTCTCCTTAATGTATTTTCCTGAGATGTGAAGCCAAAGTTGACAAACTGACACTCTCATTTCACCTTTTTTGGCTTTTATAAACAATAAAAATGCAAGATCAGCACTTCCAGGCCTCTCTAAGTATTTGATTCACATTAGAGTATGGAAAATAAATATAGGTTTTAAGTGTCAACTTCTCTTTTGGCGGATATTTAATGTTAATAATAATGAATAGTTCAACAGCGGATATCCGAGCTCAGAGACCGTCCGTCATCTGAGATCAGATATGACTCATATTTGTTTTGATTTCATCCAGGAGGACCTCATCACGGCGTTGTCTGCTGTCACTCTCACAGACATCGATCATTTCATGCTTCAGTATCCCCGCTTCCACTTCCACAAACCGCGTGTGGTCCTGCGTTCCCAGCGTCCTCTCGCGTCCTCCCGCCCTCCAGCTTGAAACACGTCAACTTGTAAACACACCTTGCTGCTGGTCTTGGATTAGGGACAGTCTCCTGAATCTTAAAAGTGGCAAGATTTGCCTCACTTTGATATTCGTCAAAATAGAGACTGATACACTCCAAACGACTACTTTTCTAGCTCAATAGTGCACACTGACTACGCTAAACGGGTGAACAACACAATATTAGTTTAACCTTATTCATAATCGCAAGAACAATGTAAAATGGAATTGCCAGATGTTAAACATTCTGACCCTGGTTTCAAGATACATCACGGTAAACGATTTCCATTGTAATATAACCATCCCTTGTGAAACATACAAAATGGGTTCCATTTTCTATCTTTATTTCCATCAGTGGCCACTGTGGCGCCATGATCTTTCCTCCAAGGTATAATTCACTGCCTGGTATCCTTCTTAGAATCCTTGTGTTGACACCACACAACGGCAACGCTCCACCATCACATTCCAAATATCCCCACGTACAACAAAGAACAGTTCTTGCTGCCTTTATGGCAAAAAAGTGAGCAAGTTGTCTACGGATGCACCTTCATCTTTTCCCTAGAGTCACTAGAAGGTATGTAGTATTAGATAATGATAAGATAAGTCAATAAATATGGCACATTTAAACAAAAAGCCATATATCGGGGTATCTGCCTCACTGAGGAAACGTTAGGTAAACATCGTTAGAGCATTTACAAATCTAGCCTAACCTTATCCAGATTGCTCTAAAGGTTGTGACAGAGGGATTGGTTTTATTGTTGAGTTGTATTTTATTGGCATTGACACACATTTCACTTGTAGACGAATGCAGTGGCTCCACTGGACTTGTAGACGAATGCAGTGGCTCCACTGACTGGAAAGACCATACAGTGTTGTTACCATGGCTTAATAATGCAGTCCCACGTCTCACGAGTAAGATATATATATATATATATATATATATATATATATAT
>CM035196.1:359395-407631 GCA_020233015.1 Callinectes sapidus | reverse complement strand
GGCTGAAAATCTACAGGCTAACATACAAATCCTTATGTGCTAACATTCATACACCTTAAGCCTACCCAGTCGCATCCGACAACTCGATGTGTGTGTGTGTGTGTGTGTGTGTGTGTGTGTGTGTGTGTGTGTGTGCGTTGTATCTTTATAAAAAAAATGCAAATTAGATATATTGAGCGAGTTTCACACATATGAACTCTTACTTCATTTAGTGAGGGTTGAAAATAAATCTAATATACCTCAAAAGATTAATAATGATATGGATCCTTACACATCACACTCAACACGGGAAGATTATTAACTAATATTGTTACAATTTATCGTAAGGACTATTAGCAAATTTACCCCTGTTTGGGCTGATTTTTTATATATATATTTTTTATTTCTTTTACCTTCAAAGGGACTGGTAAACTAGTGGGCTTTTTATTTTCATTATTTTTGTTGCTCTTGGCCAGCTTCCCATTGTTACGTAAAAGAATAAAATTTGAAGACATGAGACAGTGAACGCTAAACACTAGACGGGAGTGTAGCACATTACTATACTCTGTGAATATGGTTATGTTTTCGTGCACTCTCGGTGGTCTCCTACTACGACAACCGCCATAGCAATGAACTTCCGATGCCTTCAAAATAATCTTTTTATCTTGCTTGCTGTTTTCCTTCGTAGCACCTAGGAGCCTTTTCTAATGTCCTTAGTCAGGCCAAAGCCACATACGTACAAATACGGATGAACACCATCAAGCGACACTCACAGCCGCTCACCCGTCCCCTTCACCCACTACACAATAGCCCACACGTTCGTCAACACTGAAACATACACACAGACACTGACGACATTTTTTTCTGTCAGTTACAAGAGAGAGAGAGAGAGAGAGAGAGAGAGAGAGAGAGAGAGAGAGAGAGAGAGAGAGAGAGAGAGAGAGAGAGAGAGAGAGAGAGAGAGACTAAAGATAGACAAGAAGAAAAATAGAGACATGCCAAGGTGAAATGTATGATTGTCTGCTTCCCACTATGTCCCAGCGGAGCTTTGTGAGCCGTGCGGGATGAACACACAAACAGCTTCACGTCAATCAGGGGAGCAGGAGTTTCTCACAAAGATTGCTATATGAACTCAAGATTATCCTTACCAGCCTTTCTTTCTGATAATTTTTTCTTGGCTAAAATAATTCATTCATTTATTTTACATATCTTTTAGCTTGTCAAATATTGTGTTTCTTGATGGTTTACTTTTCAATTTCTTTTTTCTCATATTACTAATATTTGATCTTTCTTTGCTTTATTGGGTTTATTTTCAAACACTATATATAGATATGATTTATTATACTAGTTCTACTTTTTCTTTTTCTTTTTTTTTAGTGAGAGTTATAAATACTAGTTTAACTATTACTGAAATCATGAAAACGCTTCTTCAACCACAATAATTTCTCTACAAGTTGTGGATATTAGTTGACATGGGATGCTGTAACGTTGAAGAACACAATGGCTTGGCTGAGTGAGAAACAGTCATAATGTGCCAAGAATGTTCTTCTAGATGCATGAGAGAGAGAGAGAGAGAGAGAGAGAGAGAGAGAGAGAGAGAGAGAGAGAGAGAGAGAGATAACATAAGAACAGACACCAGAAGGCCTGTTGGCCTAGGGTATCTTCTGAGCTATTCACTATTTCTATAGTAGTGAACTACGTGTTAGAAATCAGGATAAAAAAGATAAGGCTGTCTCCCCACCCACCTCTCCCTCCGGCAAAATGCCGAGAGGAAACAGTTAAAAGAAAGCACCATGTACCTTGTAGAAAATAAGGATATGGAAATTTTATAGTAAAGACTGAAGTTAGAAAAGATTCTATGCTACACTAGGCTAAACCTGTGAGGGAAAATGATTTTATTAACAATAATCACGTGTGTTCGGAATTTATATGATTTTAGTAAGGGTTGGACCACAGATTCTAGTCGAAACCTATTTCTAAGAAATGTTTATCCAATCGTGACTCGAAACCATCTATAGTTTTCGAGCAAACTACTGATGTTGGGAGCCTATTCCAGTGATCCACATTCTAACGGAGAAGTACGATTTGGGAGCTATCGTGTTATATCGCTGTCCTTTTAGTTTCATACCGTTACCTCTTGTTATTGATACATTGTTCATCTCAAATAATTTTTCTGGGTGGATTTTATAGAACTGGTTTAAAAAATAAAAAACTTCTATCAGATCTCGCCTTAAGCGTCTCTTGTTGAGGGAGAACATATCTAAACATTGCAATCGCTCCTCGTACGTTAAATTCCGCAATGCCGGTAAGTGCTTCGTCAATCTTCTTTGTACTCTTTCCAGTCAGTTTTGATTTCTAATGTAGTTTGGGAACCAAAATTGTACCGGTTATTCCAGGTTAGTCTTCATTATGTCTGGCGATTTTCTGTCAGTATTTCTTGTAATGAGGCCCAACATCTTGTTTGCTTTTTTGCTTGCCGTACTGCACTGATCACTAGTTTTTAAATCATTACTATTGATTACTCCAAGGTCTTTTCTTGTTTTACGTTACCGAGCTCTTGATCGCGTATTTGGTATTTGAAGTGGGGATTTTTATCACCAATGTACATGAACTTGCATTTATTTACATTAAAGGACATTTGCCATTTCTCACTCCAATCACTAAATTTGTTTAGGTCCTCTTGAATTTTTCCATAATCATCAACACGTAATATTTTGCCGCCCAATTTTGTATCGTCCACGAATTTTGATACTTTCGACAATAAGCTGTTCTCCAAGTCATTTACAGTATATACATTACAAACAGTGTATGTCCCAGTACTTATCCATGAGGCACACCACTAATTACTTGTAGCCACTCAGATGCTTCATTCTAAGAACCCACACGCAGAACCCTTCGAAGGTTCACCTTAGGAGTATTCCAACGTGCAGATGCCACATCTGCAGCCCCACCGGCACCCCAACAATTAGAAATAGGGATAGGGAGTCCTCTCGGTCCTCTCAGGAAACAGGGCTCCCGCAGGCTTTCCCCTGCATCCGTCATACCGGTAGGCAGGCCCGTCTGGTGCCTTGGCACCCGAGGGGTCTACACGGTCGGACCCCCCAGTAGGGGTAGGAGCTGGCGGTGGCCCACGCCTATAGCTCCTACCCCGACCTCTGCCTCTAATGCTGATGGCGGCTGTGGGTGTTTTTTACAGGGAGGGGTTGCAGGCCCCATCACAACCAGCTAGGTCAGCCATGGGTTGGTATTACTGGGGGAAAGGCCCCTGGCTGCCCCAAAAGAAGGAAGGGGAGGCACAGATGAGGAGAAACAGAGGGGGGATTGAGCTATGGGAGGTAGAGGGCACTCACTCCTCACTTGGAAAGAATCCACCCACTTAAGGTTTCCTGGGCCAAGACCAAGGTTCAGGTGCTTGGAGGCCTCCTGGATGGAACACTAAAGTCTGTCCATGCATGTGGTGAGGACACTGAGATCTTGGAAAACTTCACATACCTTGGTAGTGTAGTGCATAACGATGGTTGGTCGAACCAAGAAGTCACACGGCGGATTAGCCTGGCCCACGGCGTTATGGACTCACTCAACGCCAGTATTTGGCGCTGTCGATACCTGTGCAGACGGACAAAGATTCGGATCTTCAAGTGGCTAGTGATCCCTGTCTTACTTTATGGTTGTGAGAATGGACACTGAACACCGACCTGAAGAGGCGAATTGATGTCTTTGGTACTAGATGCCTTCGCAGGATCATGGGATACCGCTGGTATGACTTTGTGTCAAATCAGCGATTGTTCCGTGATATTGATTCGAAGCCTATTATTACAACAGTTCGTCAGTGCCAACTGTGGCTATATAGGCATGTGGCGCGATACCCGGAAGCCGATCCAGCTTATCAGGTTGTTTCCGAAGGGGATAACCCAGCTTGGAGGAGGCCAAGGGGACGCCCACAGAATTCTTGGTTGCGGCAAGTCGATGCCTCCTGCTGGAAGTCACTTGGTGTGGGAAGGGAGCCTGCATGGAGACTCGCGAGGCGTAACCGCCAGGGATGGCGCCTTAGGATAGGCGAGGCAACGTGTCCCCTGGCGTATGCCCCCCATGATTGATTGATTGATTGACTCAGATGCTTCTCCATTTAAAACGACACGTTGCAGTCGATTTGAAAGCCAGTCTCTTATCCATGTACATAAATGCTCTCTTATTTCATGAGATTGCAGTTTAGCGATTAGCCTGTTATGAGGGACCGTATCAAATGCTTTTTGAAATTCCAAGTAGATTATATCTTACGGTACCCGGACATCCCAGCTTGCATATACATCATTAAAGATGCCTAGTAAATTTGTCGTGCAAGATCTATTACTACGAAAACCGTGCAGATTTTCTGATATTAATTTGTTAACTCCGAGGAATGAAACAATTTTATCTCTTATTATTTTTTTCGGATAATTTCATTATAACCGACGTTGGACTAATCGGCCGATAATTTAATGCTTATTTCTTTATCCTTTTTTGAAGATTGGGGTAATGTTGGCTTTTTTTCCCACGCAATGAGCATTTTACCTTGGGCTAATGATTTATCAAATTGTAACGTTATAGGATATTCTAACTGGACACAACATTCTTTTAGTATTCTTGGTGAGACATCGTCAGGTCCTGCAGACTTATTTGGATCTATTTTTTGTAAGTATTTACGTACCTCGTATGCTTGTCTTTCATTAAAAGAGAGCATTTTTTGTCTAGGCCTTGAAATATTTTCAGCGGGTCAGGGACTCTACTTTTTTTTTTTTTTTTTTTTTTTTAGTAAAAACTTTGCTGAACGTTTGATTAAGGACCGAAGCCATCTCTTTTTTCTCGCTCATAAGGTTATCTTCGGCATCTAATAAAGATGCTATATTATCCCTTATGGTTTTCTTGCGGCGAATGTAATTGAAAAACAATTTGGGATTCTGCTTGGCTTCTCTCGAAAATTTTACTTCGTAATCGCGCTTGTTTTTTTTCTGATTTACTTTTCGCATGCTCTTTTAAGATTTGCTAGTGGTTCACCAACATCGCACGTGTGAATAAGGTCACAGTCGTTCGTGAATATTACATTTAGAATATTGCTTCCTCGAGTAGGTTTTTTAACTGACTGCCACAAGAACGCATCTTCTGCTAAATCTATTACTGCCATATTAGGTATCAAATGACATCCGACCTCTCTCTTCGTGAGTCCTTAGGGGAGGTCTCGCCCTTCCGCGGTATTAATAAGCCTTTTGCCTATGAATCTCTTGGGACTGACCTCTCGTTTAGCGATTGGTAATAGTGGAAATTACATAGACTAGAGAAACTAGAGAACTAAAACTTTTCATCATTTTCATAAGTATTCATTGCTTAAAATAAAGATCAATGATGTGTGAAATAGTGATATACAGTAGGTTTAATAGAAAATGCTATAGTATCGATTCAGTTGGTAGCCTGTGGCCTGTAGCCGCCCGAAAATCGAGCCCGCCGCCCTGACCCTGGTATGGTGGTTCAATTTTGTTTCAGGCTCCCTAGAAGATGGACATTCAACGCTGCTCACGTAGATATTCGCCCATAAATGGGGTCGGGCGCGATCTATTAGTAGAATTGGTTGCTGCTCAACCGATTCATAATTTGGTGTGGCTTACATAGAAAGAAGAAAAGTTTATTCCTATCCCTCATTTCGGAAAAACTACGCATATCATTTCATATCTGAATGCATTTCATAGTACTATATCTAACATCCAATATATTGAGATGGTAAAACGTATAAAATAAAGGAAAGAAGTTGACGAAGGGGCGGAGGCAATACAGCCTCTTTTGTATTGCCACCAAGATCCTTTCGCGCTCATCGAAGGGGGCAAATTTTACCTAAAATACATTAAGAGAGAAATTTCGGGATGAAGAAAGAAGAGAACATTTGATAATGCGGCTGTTAATCTCCGACCTTCACGGTCAACCGTTAGAGTTGACCAGTTCACTGACGGGTCATTAAAATCTCCGCAAATTACTGCATTTTCATCTTTTATAATGGACTTAATTTCATCGTAAAGTACCATATCATTTTCTTCACTTTGTTTCGGGGGCCTATATAAAACGGCTAGGATATATTTCTTGTTTTTATTCTTGATTTGCACATAAAGAGAATCGTATGCTTCTACGTCAAGTTTACTGATCTTGGTGACTTCATTTCCATTTTTTGCTTAGATCAGTACACCTCCAACAATTTTTTGATATCGGCAGTTCTCAAATATACTGTGCCCACTTATTTTGCCTCCGCTATAAGATGCTTGTCTCGCGTGTTAAGCCAAGATTCGGTTATCATTATGAAGCTTGGTCTTTCTGCACTTGCATAGGAGAGAGAGACACACACACACACACACACACACACACACAGAGAGAGAGGGAGAGAGAGAGAGAGAGAGAGAGAGAGAGAGAGAGAGAGAGAGAGAGAGAGAGAGAGAGAGAGAGAGAGAGAGAGAGAGAGAGAGAGAGAGAGAGAGAGAGAGAGAGAGAGAGAGAGAGAGAGAGAGAGAGAGAGAGAGAGAGAGAGTGAGATTGTTACCTCAGCACGCTTTCCTCCTCCCTGCCTGACCAAGCTGAGTTTTTTAGGAGTGAGTGACCTCTACCTCCCATAGCTCATTCCCCCCTCTGTCTCTCCTCATCTGTGCCTCCCCTTTCTCTTTTTTAGGCAGCCAGGTTTCTTTCCCCCAGGGATACCAGTGTCCCTGCCCAAGGCTGACATAGCTGGTTGGGGTGTGGCTTGCAACTCCTCCCTATAACAAAACATCCACAGCCACCACCAATGTTAGAGGTAGATGTCGGGGTTGGGGCTATAGGCACGGGCGAGCCTCTGGCCACCGCCTCGATCCATGTAAGATAGGTGGTCCGACCGTGCAGACCTGTCGGGTGCCGAGGCACCAAAAAGGCCTGCCTACCGGTATGACGGATGCAGGGGAAAGCCTACGGGAGCCATGTGTCCCGAGAGGGGCGGGAGGACTCCCTAGCCCTATTTCTAATTTTGGGGGTGCCGGTGATGCTGCAGATGTGGTGGCTACACGTTGGACCACTCCTACAGTGAACCTTTGAAGGGTTCTGCATGTGGGCTCCTGGTATGTCCTGAGTCTCTCAGAAGATCACCGACTGCCTCATTTATCGGATGAGCTCATTAGGCTGAGGGTGGATATGGTAGGGCTCTCTGAGACAAGAAGTCCTGGTAGTGGTGAGACCAGTAGTAAAGGTTTTACTTACTATTGGTCCGAAATGAGCAATGGTCACCATGTCAAAGGCATGTCATAGGCATCTCCAGCAGACTGTAGCCGTCTGTTGTGGAGGTTACTCCGGTTGATGAGCGTATAATGAATGCGATTTAAGGCTGAAGCACAGTTTAGGCTTCATGTTTGTTGTTGCAGTGTATGCTCCTACCGAAGTGTGTGAAACTGAAGAGAAGGAGATGTTCTACTCCAAACTCGACTCTGTACTGGACCAGTGTTCCCGTCGTGATGCTTTCATTGTCCTGGGCGACTTTAATGCTGTCACTGGCACTGTAACGGCTGGCTATGAAATCTGTGTTGGTTCCCATGGTTCTGGTACCAGAAATGACAACAATTTTTTCCTTCTGAATTTTGCAAGATCCAGAAGGCTGAGAATTGCGGGTTCCTGGTATCAGAGACTAGCACTACACCGCTGGTATAGCAATGTCGGAGGGGTAGCGAAGGATATGAGGACCCTGAAGAACCATGGGATACCTTCAAACGTGAGACTCTTGAGGCTGACAAGGAATGCATTGGGGAGCGCCCGAGGTCACGGAATGGCTTCACCTCGCTGGAGACGCTGTAATGTATTAAGGAGAGTCGCGCTGCCAGACTTGCTGGGGACCATGACCAGTACTGGGCTCTGTCACCTAGGACTAGAACTCTCCTGAGAAGAGAAAAGGAGAGGTATGTCAGTGGTCTCGCTGAAGATATCAAGTGTCATTTATATGCTAATGACCTCAGACCTGCCTATCGATCTCTGAAGAAACTCTGCTCCAAATCTACTTCTCAGGTGAGTGCTACCCGAAACGCAGTTGGTTGCCTTGTATCGGACACAGATGGTTAGATGGCTCGTTAGGCTGAGTACTTTGAGCAGCTGTTCACAGTGGATCCTCTGAGCGGACAGCTCCAGACGGCAGGGTTGCAGACGCTAGATGCTGGTCCACCCATTGATGAAACTGCACCCTCCATTGACGATGTCAAAGAGGCTGTGGCAAAGTTGAGGGGTGGAAAGGCAGCTGGCATCTGCAACATCAGTGCAAAGCTGCCCAAAGATGGAGATGAAGCCATGATCCGTGGGTTGCATGCTGTTTTGACTGCTGTATGGCATCCAGGTACCATTCCTCCTGACTGAAAGAAGGGGTTGGTCATCCCTATCTGGAAAGCGGACCGTCAAGACTGCAACAACTACCTTGGAATAACATTGCTTAGCGTACCAGGCAAGGTGCTTGCCCATTTGCTGGTGACGCGGATCCGCACTCACCTGCTGAAGCATCAGAGACCTGAACAGTCAGGATTCACGCCCGGTAAGTCAACAACTGACCGTAAACTAGCGCTTCGCGTACTGGTGAAGCGCTGACGTGAGCTTCGACAAGGAATGCTTACAGCCTATGTCAATCTCAAGAAGGTGCTTGACTCAGTGCATCGAGAGACACTCTGGGATCTTCTGCGTCTCCGTGTGATTCCTGCAAGGATTATTGGTCTATTAACTGGCCTGTACTCCGGGACTGTGAGTGCTGTGAAGTGTGGAGGAGATGTGTCCAGCTCCTTCCCTGTGAATACAGGTGTGAGGCAGGGCTGCGTGCTTGCTCCATCACTTTTCAACACATGCCTGGATTGGGTACTAGGCAAAGTTGTGGAACAAAGTTATTGTGGAGCATCTGTTGACAACACTGAGATTACAGATCTTGTTTTTGTTGGTGATGCAGCAATGTTCGCTGAGTCACTGGAGGTTCTGGTAATGGCTCTAGAGACACTGCACGAGGAGGTGAAGCCCTTGCGCCTCAAGGTTTCTTGGGCCAAGACCAAGGTGGAGGTGTTTGGAGGCATACTGGATGAAACAGTATAGTCTGTTCATGTGTGTGGCGAGGGCATTAAGATCTTAAAAAACTTCACATACCTTGGTAGTGTAGTGCATAACGATGGTTGGTCAAGCCAAAAAGTCACACGGTGGATTGGCCTGGCCCACAGTGTTATGGATTCGCTCAACACGAGTATTTGGCGCTGTCGGTACCTGTGCAGAGGGACAAAGATTCGGAACTTCAAGTTGCTGGTGATCTGTGTCTTACTCTATGGTTTTAAGACATGAACACTGAACACCGACCTCAAGAGGCGAATTGATGTCTTTGGTACTAGATGCCTTCGCAGGATCATGGGATACCGTTGCTATGATTTTGTGTCAAATCAGTGATTGTTCCGTGAAACCGATTCAAGGCCTATTACTAGCACAGTCCGTCAGCGGCAACTGCGGCTAAATGGGTATGTGGCACAATACCCGGAAGCTGATGGGAGTTTAATGTATTTTTAGACACATGGCTCCCCAAAAACCAATGACAGAGATGTGACTTTCACGGGCGCCAATCACAGTCTGCCATGCCTACATTCACTTATACACTAGCATTTGTTTTCGTGCTGGATGACTGCCTATTGAACTGAAGACGCCATTTCTTATTCACCTGCTGTCGGGCATACACATCAGGATGGAGCGCTGCAACGATTGTGACCTCAGGTAATTGGACTTCAGCTACAAGTACCGTGAAGTGCGCAATAACCACCTCCCAAACTCTCAAGCAAGATTGGTGGCCTGTAAAAAATCTGGGGTTTTAGGGGGAGGCAAATATGGGTCATATATGGACTTTGAAAAATCTACGTAAATTTCCCTAGCCAAGGAATTTCCCTAAATATAGCAAATGCTGGTGTTTAAGCAAGTGAGTTTTCAGGTTAGGTTTGTTTAAGTTAGAATAGTGTAGTGGGGGGATCCAATGGGGGCGCAGCCCTCCAGCTAGAATGAGTGTCTGGCTATGGCCACACTTAGGAATTTCATTAGGCTAGGTTAGGTCAGGTTAGGATTATTTGGAGGGGGGATCTAGGGGGGTGCAGGCCCCTGCTAGAATAGGGGTGGGGTTAGAGAGGGGACGTTAGAATAGGAATATAATTGCTTTTTTACCATATTTGGGGAATTTCCTTGTTATTTTCTAGGGAAATTCCCCTAGATTTAGGAAAATTCCCCTAGATTAAAAAAACAAAAAAACATATATCACTCATATTTGCCTCCACCCACCCAAACCCCTGGTTCCCCACGTGCCCCCAAGCCTGTTTGAGGGGGTCGTGGGGGGGGGGGGGTGGAATGGAGGAAGCAGCTGTTCTGCATTTTTACCAAACTTTGATTTACCTTTCTTGAGGAAATGTTCTTTGCAGTGATGGTGGCCGTGGTGGTCCTGCAAGAGTGGAAGGACAGGAGGTTGCGGTGTGGTGGAGGCGCTGGATAGAGGGTGATTAATACTTGAAGGGCTCAGCGGAGCTCACACCATAAAAACTTGGCCGGACGACACTTCACGAAATCCGGGCCTTAACTTTTATCTGCACCTGTTTTTGAAGGAAATGGCAAAAAGAAAGTTATTATCAAATTCACGTTATAATTATATCACTCATTTGATATATCAATTAGTGCAGTGTGTTACGGCGCCTCCTTCTTACCTCTCTCTCTCTCAGGGCAGCGTCGTAACCAATGTTATCCCACACAACCTCAGGGTGGAAATAAAACCAAAGACTAAATGTGAAGACTTCTAATTATATTTTGATAAACACTTCACCTAATAAGTTGCTATAAGGGTATTGAGGGGACAAAGATGAGGAGTGGGTGGCTCCAGCATCTCAACGTGCTACGCTTCACACCTCTCTCACGGTCAGACAGGCATGTTATGGGGGTTTTGATGGAAGTTCCCAATAACTGTTATGCTGGGTAAGTCTTGAGGTTGATTAAAGATGAGTTTTCCTTTTGTGTTTTATTACAAAAATATATGTTTATAAGTGGGTAACAAAGATCGTCACGACAGCGGTACTTTCACTCTCTCACACACTGTCTGTCACTCACTTCTCTGTCTTTTAGTGCTTCTCCCTTTGTCGTTAACGTTCACGGAGATTACATGTGAATGATGTGGAGGCCAACGACAATCTGACTGTCAAACTGACCGAGAATTTTCAACTGAACCCTACAGTGTTGACGTCATTAATACAGCTATGACGACAAACTAGGTAGCTAGCCAATAATGGATTCACGTGACAATGACGTACTTTATCTACTACCAATAGCGTGTTCCTACTTAACAAGCTGAATGCGAGATTTAGTCTTATCAGTGTATAACAAACAAGTCAATTAGCTTCGAGGCCTTACGGCTACCAGCAACGAAAGTGCCGACACATATCCTGACTTTACACCTCATTATGCATGGTTATTCACGCTTTCATTCATGATTATTCAAATAGCTTATGTCTATACAATTTCATCGGAACGCCTATTACAGGGCACGGTCACCTACTGCTTGTCGTCCCGACAGTCTTCTGTATTTCCAAACATATAATGTTATCCTATTATCTTATTCTTCGTTATGTTTTTTGTACTCTATTGTAATGTTAGCATATATATATATATATATATATATATATATATATATATATATATATATATATATATATATATATATATATATATATATATATATATACTGTATATACACACACAAGACAATTCTAGTCACTGGCCTATTTCGGGATCACTGGCTTATTACAGGGTTACGGCTACGATACATCTTTCATAATTCTGGGACTGTTGATTTCCTTATACATTTGTTAATATCTGGTACCAATTCCAATAGTAGTTAATATTAACCAGGTCACTGTAAACAAAATATAAGTTTTTCAAGTTATTTCTGGTTCTGACATATTTACATTTCTTCTTTTCTTGACAATGCGATTTATTTTCAAAGGCGGGGATGACTGAGGTAAAGTAACATCTTTTTCTAGTAACACCATTTCCTTCTTCAATGTTAGTGTCTTTTTTTCTATCTGCAATAGTTGTCAATTTATTTTAATGTAATTCACATTGGTCAAGTACACTATATAAACCAAGTATTGAAGCTACTTTCGGACGAAATTCGGGACACAATACAGATACTGTACAGTGGTCCTATTTGGAAAATATAGATAATGAGCATCGTTCACGTTTTCATGTCTAGGCATTGGTTCTACATCACGAAATTGACAATGTTGGAAGACGGTTATATTCTTTACTAAGGATGCAGGGCACGAATCATCTAAGGCTTCATTTAGTGTGAAGAAACTTGATGGGCATAAGTAAAGGTTTAAATTAGTGCTTTTACATAGTTGGAGATTATCATTTGTTATCAAGCTTTCCTTCAAGTTGTCCACAGACAGAGCATAATTTAGTGGATCAGACAATTTAGGGTGCCATTTAACTGCATCGGGAGAGGAATGAACTTATAAACATGGTAAGCTAATTCTGAAGAAAACGGATCATCAATTATGACTGATAAACCATTAAGATATGACTTAAGGAGTGGGTAATACATAGCTACACTGTTTTTGTCAAAGAAAGGTTCAAAATTCCACTCACTTTTTGCTGTTTCAATAATTTGACTCAATTTAGTTATAGGCAGTAGGGTAGAGGTGACTGACCCAGTGTTGCAAAGTGTTTACCTTGTTCCTTAGGTCTGTGTGCAATCCTAGATTTGCAATTCCTAAACCTGCCAAGGCACCAATAACTATTACTAAACCAATAGCTCTCTCATTTCTTGCATGAAGGAAATTACTCTCTAAAAGGTCAATTTTCTTTCTTATTACAAACCATTTTCTAGCAATTCTGATATTATTTATGTCTTTCTCTTGCAGCTTTTCTTCTGCTATTTTCAATTCATTATCATGTACATAATAACATTACTAAACTCAAGTGCTATTCTCACTGACTGGTTTATTATTATTAAGTCACCTATTTTCTTGACTAAGACACCGGGCCTCACTCAATTATAGTGGCTTTGAGGAGGGATGCCAATAGCCTCATGGTTACCTGTAAAAGGAGCTACGCTCAACTCTACGTTCTGCTAATTTTTTATCAATATATTCATAGAAATCCTTTTCTAACTCTTGTTCATTTATACAACATATTCTTGTTACTTGTTCTGTTCTATCTTCTATTGTACACAATTCCTTTCTGTAACTTCTCAGCTTCCTTTTATATTCGTTACATTCTGTAGTATTTCCTGTACTTTCATTATCATCTGAGAATAATTCATTTTCCATATCCCCTGAATTTTCTGGAGAATTTTCAGTGTTAATTTTTTCATCTTCTATAGTTATATACTGCACGTTCATTTAACAATTTTACCCTTTTCAAGTCATTGAAATGTCGGACAGTTACTTCGCCATTTTGTAAGTGTTGAATTTTGAATTTGTTTCCTGTGTCTGGTGCCATTATTTTGTGTGGCCGTGAGAATTTGGGCGACAACTTGTTACTCTCAGCAAGTGGACCATGTAGTTTAGCCATGACAATATCTTTTTCCTTTAAATTTACCTTCCTAGCTGGTTTGTTATGTTGTTTCTTCACTGATTGAGTGTATGTTGCCATGTGACTTTTAATTCTCTGGTGTATCATCTGGAATTTGTTTATCCTATTCTTAATGTAGTCATCTTCATTGTATACTGGGTTTGGTTGTGTATTTAGTAATTCATAAGGGAGTATCTTGTCTTTACCATAAAATATGTAATGTGGTGTCTCACCTCTGGCTAAGTTCATTTGTGAGTTCAGTGCACACTTCACATAGGGGATCCAAGTGTCCCTGGTGATACTATATGGATTGATTAATGATCTGAGGCATGTGATTATTTTTCTATTTAATCTCTCTACCACACCATTTACTTTAGGCCTGTATACTTGGACATTTACTTTCTTTATATTAAAAACCTTACATAATTCTCTTAAGATTTTATCATTAAATTATGTTCCATTGTCAGAGATGATAAGTATATTACCTTGTCTTCTAATCTTATTTTCAATCCTGCCTCTCGTAGTCTGGAGAAGACAAACTCTAGTTTGGAGAAGTGTTTTTCTGTTGTTTTAGATGCTATTAAAATGTCATCTAAGAAGACATTTGCAGTGTTTCCTATCAGGCCATGTAATACCATGTTCATTAGGCGCATGTATGTAAGATGACTGTTGGATAACCCAAACAGCATTCGTTTAAACCTGTAGTTCTTTTTGCCAAAAGGCACTCTTGATGTCTATGATGCTAAAATATTTGTTTTCTGTCCCTAGGGCCTAGGCTGTGAAGAATATCTGATTTGACTGGTAGAGGAAGCCTATCCGGGATGGGAACTAATATTAAATGAAAATTCCATTCACTATCACTGGGTTCTATAACATCTTGTGTAAGCATTTCTGCAATGATTTTATCTAGAGTGCCGAGCTTAGAATGAACCATTTGGTAAGCTGGAATATAAATTGGCTGTGTTTCAGGCTTTAACTTGATTTTATGTTTACGTTTGTCTTGCCTAGGGCGTCCCCTGGCAAGGCAATCGCGTCCTAGTGTTTGGCCAACAAGTTCATCAATTCTTTTTGCAAATTATTCTGACATGCTGACTTGAGATGGTTGCGGAATTTCCACTCCAAGTCTTCAGGGTCAGACTGTACTGGGCCGACAAAGGAGCCTTCAGTTTCTGAATTAATTCCATTTTCATTTAAAATCTTGATGGGATGCTCACATATCTGAAATAAGCCAATTTTTGTTCCTGGTTTGATTGTAATGTTTTTATTTGGTGTATTTACTAACAATATTTTTACCTTTCCGTTTTATAAACAGTACACAGCAGAATCAAGCTGTACCCCTTTGATTTTCATTGATTCTGGTATTGCTATGACTTCTACATTTTGCTTTACTCCTTTCAACTCCAGTTTCGCTTTGTTAATTGACTGCGTGGACGTGGTAGAATCTTGTGTTTCAGTGGGCTGTTCTGATGCATCCATTGGTATACCAGTAGCTTTTGATCGCTCTGCCACGTTATTACGTATTTCTGATCGTTTGCTCCTGTCAGATATTATGTTGCCTGAAACTTCTCATACTGGAACTGTTTGTCTACTTTCATGATTTAGAAATGGAATGAACATGTAAGAGAACCGGGCACCTCCCCTTGCAGGGTAAAGAGCGATACCCTCCTCTCTCATAGTTTTATAACCTATGAGAAGCTCTCCTTGAAAATGAGGACTTCTCTACCACTATGGCTGTGATGTCGATATAAAGTCATAACCTATAAATAACTCTAATTTGACATTTCCTAGTGTTTTCACCTTGTCTCCTGTTACTCCATACAGGGCATAAGGAGTTGGTTCAATGACGACCACTCCAGGTTTAATTTTCCTTAAATAATCTTTACTGATGATATTGATCATTGCGCCTGTGTCTAGGAATAAGCGAGTGAGCCTATCACAAACTTTAGCTTTGATTAATGGACATGTAGCTGTGTCATTCACTGTCAATACGATCTCTCTCTGTTTGTCATGGTCTGCTGATCTTGGTGAGGTAATGTCTCGAGTGTGGGAACTCTGAGTCTTAACACATTCCTGAGTCATTTTTCGTGGGCGTTCGCTTGTCCGAAATGACTTCGGGTGTGTGGGGAACACATTCCGTGCTCTGCCTGCTGTTGTTGTGGGGAGTCTGATGAAAATTTACATATGGGGCGACAGGACCATGCCTAGAGTCTTATGTTTTATGACCTATTTTCTTTTGGTAGACACACCAAGGGGGATTTCTGCAGACACTTTCAGTGTGTCCTTGATACTGGCAGTTCTCGCAGATAGCCTGCGAGTAGCACTCCTTTGCTGTATGGCCTAATTTGCGACAGGTGTAACATTGAATAGTACTACTGGATCTTGAATTATTTCTGGCCCGTTGTGCTTGTGTATTATGTGTGTGTTTTGTCTGAGTTCTACTTTGTATGGAAGGAGAAGGAGACTGTTGTATTGGCATAACGTACTAGTTACTGTGTGGATCCTTTTATCAATAACCCTTGATCATGTAATCAATTTGGCTTAACGGTATGTCTTTGTTCAAGTACTTATATAGTTTTTCTGTGATGGACCCTTCGATATTTTTAATGACATGGTCCATCATGAGCATTCTACCAAGCATGCGGAGAGGAACAAGTTTTGTGTGGTTTGTTTCTGTCCAAGGTGTACCTTCTAGTGTTTCTTCTAAATGTTTGGAAAATGTGTCCAGCCTAGCTATGAATTCTGTGTCACCCTCATTTGGCTTCTGAACCAATTCCAGGCCCCTAACAATGATCCTGAGAGGTTCATTGTAATTTGCGCGGGGGAAGTGTTTCCTAAACTCACTTATTTACTCTTTATATGTTTTGAAATCTTCTATGAAATTTATGTACCTGATTATTGTTCTGGCGGTCCCCCGATCAGGGTGGATGTTTGCTTTGAAAGCTTCAACTTTCTGTTTTTCATCTTTAATCCCCTTGCTTATTATGTATGTTTCTACAATGGCTATGTAATTATCCAGATCAATGTCATCTGGTTCTCCAGACAATTTTGGGATATTTACAACATTGGTGAAAATTTCATGTTTCATTGTCTGTTCTGCCTGAGCCATGGTAGCGGTTTAGTTTCTAAATTTCCTAGCTAAACTAGTAAGAATTGGAATTGACCTCAAACTGAATCGGCTTGGTTTGTTACACTTTACAGACGGCATGGACATAAATTATCAACAACGACAGAGCGTACCTTATTACAAGTTGTTTTTACGGTTAGGGAGAAGCACTTTACAACAGGCGACAGATGTATATGTAGTAGCTGCACTCTTGCGATGACTTAACTACTTTCAAGTAATTCATTCACACCAGGGCACACCAGGGATCTAAATTGTGCAAAAAATATTAGTAAAGAGATACAAAGAGAAGTATATTATGATGAAACAAATGTTTTGAATATTTTCAAGTTATTAAATGTAAAGTTTTTGACTGAATGGAAGGCTGGTGTTACAATGGTAAGGCAGACAATAGTCATTCAGAATTCCTCTAGACTCTTCTCACTCCACATTCACTCCCATATCTGCCGGTGCAAGTGGTATGAAAAAAATATCAAACATATAAATTAACAATATGATTAGTTATTAGTGGGGTCTTACACTTCTCCGATGCGTAGATGTGTAGTTCTCTGGTCTCGACTAGTGTGAGATGGCTGGGGAGTGTGGACATTGGCATGCGCCTACTCAGCAGGTTGATTGCGCGGCGGCGGCGGATGAAGGCTACGGGACACTGCGTTTTGTCTACGGTGAGCTACGGCTACTGGCGATGATTTTCTGTCTTCGTTCTTGATTTCTGCTATGTGACTCTTCTTTCTTCTTTAGTTTTATACAGCTACTTGATCAACTGCGAGCGACTGGGGCTGACCTGGTTTCTGGCTGAAGTTGTGCCAGGGTAGTGGTATGGGCGTTTCTGGCCGCCCGTGGCTGGTTGGTTGACTGGCTGCGTTGTCCTCTGCTCGGAGCGGCGATGTGGATGAGTGAATGTACGTGGGCGTCTGTGTTACACCCAGAACCTTCTGTTTCTTGTAATAGTATTGATGGTAGAATCAGGACAATGTTGGCGACACAAGCGAGGAGGGGAGTGAGAGAGGATTATGAAATGTTTATGTGGCCTTGAGTATCGCTTGCGGCCGTGGAAGTATATTTACCCAACTTAGCGTGTTGTTTCACAATATTCAGAGGTCAGGGGCTTGTTTGATATCCCGTGAGCTGCGACACCACTTTTATGGGGGTTTTGATGGAAGTTCTCCTATAACTGTTATGCTGGGTAAGTCTTGAGGTTGATTAAAGATGAGTTTTCCTTTTGTGTTTTATTACAAAAATATATGTTTATAAGTGGGTAACAAAGATCGCCACGACCGCGGTACTTTCACTCACTCACACACTGTCTGTCACTCGCTTCTCTGTCTTTTAGTGCTTCTCCCTTTGTCGTTAACGTTCACGAGGATTATGTGTGAATGATATAGAGGCCAACGATAATCTGACTGTCTAACTGACGAGAATTTTCAACTGAACCCTATAGTGTTGACGTCATTAATACAACTATGACGATAAACTAGGTAGCTAGCCAATAATGTGTTCGCGTAACCATTTATCTTCTACCAATAGCGTGTTCCTACCTAACAAGCTGAATGCGAGACTTAGTCCTATCGGTGTTTAACAAACAAGTCGATTAGCTTCGAGGCGTTATGGCTACCAGCAACGAAAGTGCTGACACATATCCTGACCTCACACCTCCTTATGCACGCTTTCATTCATGATTATTCAAATAGTTTAGGTCTATACAATTTCATCGGAACGCCTATTACAGGCAGCTTGATCACTCTCACCCAGCCTCTCACTAAAACACCTACCCTAAATTCTAATCTCAGGAAAAAAAAGAGAAAGTTAGGAAAAGGATAGAAACTCAATCATGTGTCGTGCCGACAACAGTGAACGAGCTCACGTCCACCCAAGTTACTGGCTCACGCTAGATTCCCCCTGTACTCGGTTCAACCCAAGCTCACAGCAGTTTAACCTCATGTAGATATCTCTCACTCATTCGGATTGGGGGAACGCTCATCCAAGACAGGTCACGTCATAGCACGTCAGGATTTGATTGCTCGCGGCACCATGGATCGGGAAGATGTCTAGGCTAATCTCTAACAGTCTCTGGCTGATTTTAAGTAGAGCGGTCCTAAACAAGGCATGCCTCGGCAAACCCCTTTGTTCCTCAGAGAGAATCATGGTAACAGAGAAATACTAGCCAGGGAAAGAAGAGAAGTGATAGCGAATAACATATGAAAGAAAGAGAAAATAGTATACCTAGCTTATACACACAATATAACTATAATAATAATAAATGGGGAGAGAGGCACAGGACAAGTGTTATAAACAAAAGGAAGTAGATGCCACGCTTTCGTCATGATAAGAGATTTTTACTAATCGTGTGACCATCATTGATATTACTATGAATTCCACTTCAGGAAAACACACAGATGCAAATCAATACACGTACAGATGCATAATCATTTCCAAATTAAATCAACTGGGCCGTAATTGCACCACACACCTTCACTACCACTAACATCTGGCGGGTTCATGGGAGCCTAACTGTCGTGTCTTGCAATTTCTTGCAGGTACGCTGCAATTGCATAGTTGTGTAAGACTATAACTCTATACTAATAATCACAAGGTATGACAACATTCAGTGCTAAATTTTTCTCATTTGATTTTACTTAATGATTAAGTACAGAAGCTATTAACCTAAACCTTATAAGGTTTAGGTTAATAGCTTCTGTACTTAATATTTAAGTTCTTCAGCAACCAGCTGATGACTTCCAATACACTTAAAACACACAATATCCTCAAAGTTCTCATCAAATCTCTCATTGAAGGTCAACTCAATATACTTTACACACAATATTATCAAAGTTTCTCACCAAATCTCTCATCAACATTTAACTCTATATTATTCAACATCAATATAAAGTACATCCCACGTCAATATAATATGTAAAACACAATCTTATCAACTTTTCCCATCAATCTCTCTTCAATGTTCAACTCAAAATAATTAATTCAACACAAACATAAAATCAAACACAACACCTTAACTCTAAACATTCTAATAATACAACATCCGGACCACTACTTTCCTTCTTACATTTCATAAAACAACATTTAATTTAGACTGCATTCCCAACATTCAGAGCTTCACTTACTGATACAAAATTATTTGTCTCCATGTTGTCCCTGACCCTCCTTCGGTCAGGAAGCTGTGACCTCAGCGCTCTCTCTCTCTCTCTCTCTCTCTCTCTCTCTCTCTCTCTCTCTCTCTCTCTCTCTCTCTCTCTCTGACTCTTGAACTCTCCAACAACTTCAAAAATCCGTTCTTCTCTCCGTTACATCTCATTTTATATTTCAGCTGTCACATATTTCCCCCCCCCCCCAAAAAAAAAAAAAAAAAAAAAAATCCTTATAACTAAGATCGAATATTCTATACATTTCACATATTCCACATGCAGTAATTAGCACCTTACCCTACATCTCTTACAAAAAACACGCCCCAGGCGTGGCATAACCAGCCTGGTATCATAGCAACGGTCAACACTTAGACTAGACACACCCACTACGGTATGGGGCGGAGTTAAGACAATGCAATTTCAGAGTTAGGCTTATAAATGTTCCCTCTCTTGAAGTTTAAGCTGCTTCCGGTTTCCTGGGACCAAAGGTCTTAGGTCCCCTCGACTCTCTGTGTTTACCTCTGAGTCATGCCTGCAGTGCCCTCTCATAAAACGTTCAGGTATAGGGGACCTTCCCATAAATCCTTGTCAACGTTTTAACTTCCTACCTACTCTGGTACTGTTATCTGCTATTTCTTCTCTTATTTCTTTTCTCTCATTTCTTCTTATTTTCTTGTTTCTTCACCCTTCTTTTATCTGCACCAGGATACCACGTACCTCCGTCCCCAGTAGCGCGTCTCGACGCTACAGCTAATGGTGAGGGTATTAAGGGGTACTCAGCGTCAACAGCCTTAACATCAGCGTGGGGGTCAACTGTGACCTGGGCAGGCACAGACCTTGCCAAGCGTAGGACAGCACAGGAACGGTTGTTACAGTACACCACCATGCCCACGACAAGGATCCCCATGGCAGCAACATCCATAGCCATTTTTCCCACTCTTGCCAGTTGAATTCCATCATAATCAACTGCTTCCTTGACAGCTGTATATTGTCAATATATTGGGGCATAGACCAGAGCTCAAGACCAAACTGTCCAATCATGTTAGTGGAATTCACAATAAAAGAATGTTCCCAGGAGGAAAAGGCAATTGGAGTGTAAAAGGTATAAGGTTTTGTAATAAATGGTGCTTCATTCATATATGTGGAAGAAGCCGGAAGATAAATTAAATAATCAGACATGTTACAATCATGAAAATCATTGGACAAGAATAATTTGTTTATTGCTTTATTCATCTCTCAATATTTCTTTGAGGGGTTATGCATTAGAAAATCATCTAATTGAGAAATAGGAAATTGTAGGGAGTTTATTCTGAAGACATCAAAAGGTGTCAACTGAAATCCTTCACAAAGGAACAAGTAATCAACCAATCATGGGGGGCATACGCCGGTGGGAGCGTTGCCTCGCCTACCCTACAGTGCCACCCCTGGTGGTCACGCCTCGAGAGTCCCCATGCAGGCTCCCTTCTCATACCGAGTGACTCCCAGCAGGAGGCATCGACTTGCCGCAGCCAAAAGTTCTGTGGGCGTCCTCTTGGCCTCCCCAAGTCGGGTTGTCCCTTACGGAAACAACCCAATAAGCAGGATCGGCTTCCGGGTATCGCGCCACATGCCCACATGCCGCAGTTGGCGCTGACGGACTATGCTAGCAATAGGCCTCGAATCGGTCTCACGGAACAATCGCTGATTTGACTCAAAGTCATACCAGCGGTATTCCATGATCCTGCGAAGGCATCTAGTACCAAAGACATCAATTCGCCTCTTCAGGTCGGTGTTCAGTGTCCATATCTCACAACCATAGAGTAAAACAGGGATCACCATGCGACATGAAGACCCGAATCTTTGTCCGTATGCACAGGTATTGAAAACGCCAAATACTCGTGCTGTACAATACAGTGCTGAGCGAATCCATAACGCCGCGGGCCAGGCCAATCCGCCGTATGCCTTCTTGGCTCGACCCACCATCGTTATGCACTACACTACCAAGGTATGTGAAGTTTTTCAAGATCTTAATGTCCTCGCCACACGCATGGACAGACTGTACTGTTTCATCCAATACGCCTCGAAACACCTGGACCTTGGTCTTGGCCCAAGAATCCTTGAGTCCCAAGGGCTTCACCTCCTCGTGAAGTACCTCTAGAGTCATTACCAGAACCTCCAGGGACTAAGCGAAGATTGCTGTATCATCAGCAGAAACAAGATCTGTAATTTCAGTGTTGCCGACAGATGCTCGACAATGACTTTGTTCCACTATTCTGCCTAGTACCCAATCAATGCATGTGTTGGAAAGTAATGGAGCAAGCACACAACCCTGCCTCACACCTGTATTCACAGGGAAGGAGCTGGACACACCTCCTCCACACTTCAGAGCAGTGACAGTCCCGGAGTACAGGCATGTTAATAGACCAATAATCCTTGCAGGAATCCCACGGAGACGCAGAAGATCCCAGAGTGTCTCTCAATGCACTGAGTCAAACACCTTGAAATCGACATAGGCTGAATGCGGATCCGCGTCAGCAGCAAATGGGCAAGCACCTTGCCTGGTACAGTGAGCAATGTTAATCCACGGTAGTTGTTGCAGTCTTGACGGTCCGCTTTCCAGATAGGGACGAACAACCCCTTCTTCCAGTCAGGAAGTCCAGTCCAGTCAGCCAGGTACCTGAATGCCACGCAGCAGTTAAAATGTTAGAATTATGTTAGAATGTGCAAGCACCTTGCCTGGTACGGTGAGCAGCGTTATTCCACAGTAGTTGCTCCAGTCTTGAGGGTCCCCTTTCCCCTTCCAGATAGGGATGATCAACCCCTTCTTCCAGTCAGGGAAATGGTACTTGAATGCCATACAGCAGTCAAGACAGCATGCAACCCACGGATCATGGCTTCATCCCCAGCTTTGAGCAGCTCCGCACTGATGTTGCAGATGCCAGCTGCCTTTCCACCCCTCAAATTTGCCACAACCTCTTTGATATCGCCAATGCAGGGTCTAGTTTTATCAAGGGGTGGATCAGCATCCAGCGTCTGCAACCCTGCAGTGTCGAGCTGTCTTCTTAGAGGATCCACCGTGAACAGCTGCTCAAAGTACTCAGCCATCTGTTCATCTGCGTCCGATACGAGGCAACCATCTGCTGTTCCGGTAGCACTCATCTGAGAAGTGTAATTAGAGTGGAGTTTCTTCAGAGCTCGATAGGTAGGTCTGAGGTCATTAGCATTTAAATGACACTCGACATTCTCAGCGAGACCCCTTACATACCTCTCCTTGTCTCAGGAGAGTTCTAGTCCTATGTGACAGAGCCCTGTACTGGTCATGGTTCCCAGCAACTCTGGCAACGCGACTCTCATCAATACTTTCCAGTGTCTCTACCGAGGTAAAGCCACTCCATGACCATGACTCGGGCGCTCCCCAATGCATTCCTTGGCAGCCTCAAGAGTCTCACGTTTGAGGGTATTCTATAATTTTTCAGGGTCCTCAATGGTGTCGAGCGCTCCAAACCGATTAGAGACTGTCACTGCATACTCTTGTGAACATGTCTAGTCCTTCAGTTTTTCAAGATGAAACACAGTGTGATAACATCTTGGAGGCTTTCTGGACTTGACATGAAGCTTGAGTGAAGTAACAACAAGCTTGTGATCGGTCGCAAAGAACTCGGCACTTCAAAAAACCCTGCAGTTCTGGAGGATCCTCCAACGAGTACTGACAAGGATATGGTCGATCTCCTTTCCTACCCCTCCAGCATTCCTATACCAAGTCCAGCGGTGCAACGCTGGTCACTGATACCAGGAACCCGCAATTCTCAGCTTTCTGGATCTTGCAAAATTCAGAAGGAAAGTGCTGTTGTCATTTCTGATACCAGAACCATGGGGACCAACACATATTTCATAACCAGCCCTTTCATTGCCAGTGACAGCATTAAAGTCGCCCAGGACAGTGAGTGCATCACGATGGGGACACTGGTCCAGCACAGAGTCGAGTTTGGCGTAGATCATCTCCTCTTCAGTTTCACACACCTCGGTAGGAGCATATACTGCAACAACAGACATGAAGCCTAAACTGTGCTTCAGCCTTAAACGCATTATATACTCATCAACCGGAGTAACCTCCTGCCTATGGCTACCCCCTTGACATGGTGACCATTGCTCATGCCAGAGCAGTAGTAAGTAAAACCCTTACTACTGGATTCGCCACTACCAGGACTCCTTGTCTCAGAGACCCTCATCATATCTACCCTCAGCCTACTGAGCTCATCCGATAAATGAGGCAGTCTGTGATCCTCTAAGAGACTCAGAACATTCCAGGAGCCCACACGCAGAATCCTTCGAAGGTTCACCGCAAGAGTGGTCCAACGTGTTGGCATCACATTTGGTGAACGAGTAAGTGGAAGCTTAAATCGTGCAACGCAGTCTTATGGATCACACTGATAGAAGTTTTGTGTAATCCCCAAATGAAGGAAATAGTAACTCATATTTAGCTAATATCTCATCTAAAAGTTTCAATAGAGGCATTTTTAAAAATATTTGCAGAATATATGTTTCCATTAATTCTTGTGATCCTATATTAAAATTAATATGATCAGTTGCAATGGATGTCAAAGCAAAGTGTGCAAACCCTAATATTTCTAATGATATACATGATTACTAGTTCTGCTTAATATCTGACTTCATTAGACGCATAAATGTTTGAGTGATATAGGTAGCAGTCTCCAGTTTCTGTAATGCTTGCTGGACATTGGTTAATTCTTTGAGAGTAACATTAATAACCTTGGAGTGAATATTGAGAATTTTTTTCTTTTGTGAAGGAACAGTAATACCTCTACATACGAGTGTTTCAGGATACGAATTTTTCAAGATACGAGCTGGGAAACGAGTCTAATTGTTGCCCAGGATACGATTGAATATTCACTATACGAATAGCGAGTATTTAATTGCGCCAAGTTACCACCAGTTCGCAGCAGCGGCTAAAATCAAAGAAAATTTGGGATATTACGAGAAAATAACTGTTTTCATTGAAAAGAAACACCCTAAAATGTTCACACTGGTCGTATTACTGCTCAATTTAATGACAGTTGCCTTACACATTTTAGAACATTTTAAAGAAAAAGAAAAGCAGTTGTCTCTGGATAAATTTTTCAAGAAACGACGTCTATCCGGTAACAGTGAGGGTGGAAGTGAAGAAAAGAAGCAAAAGCAGTGAATAAAATAAAAAAAAAACTTTCTTTCAATGTGCATCGGTATTTCTAAACTTTAATTTGCATGTTTTTTTTGTGTGTGTTGGAACTCATTATACAGTTTTGCATGTATTTGAATAGGAAATCTTGTTCCATCATTCGAGTATTTCATGATACGAGCTCAGTTTTGGAACGAATTAAACTCGTATGTAGAGGTGACTGTATACACTAAATGCCAACGTTTGTGGAATGAAATGAATCTGAGCTCATATACCGGCAGGAGTGTTTGTCCGAGATCCCACAAAATTAATCAAAACCTTAGTTTTTTTTTTTTTCTGTGAAGTATAATAATGAACTTTATTGCTTAGATATAGAGTATAAAATCTTGCATATGATCAGGAAAAGAATGTTTAAACTTTTCCTAAAATCATTTAACATGTTGGGTTATCAATTATGGCAAAATGTAATCTGGTCCTTTCATTTCATTGAACTCATCTAGTGTACTTTGAGCTATATTTTCCTTATAGGTCCATAAATGTCACCGTGTAACACAAAGTTTGTCCTTGAGTTAAAACTATTATTTTATGTTTTTTTTTAGGGCATAAATAAGTAAAAATCAGGAGTCACCAAGTTCAGACTTCGGTTCTGAGTTCAAGAGATCAATTTATTGATTTTCTGCCATTTTTGCTTATTAATTCATGGGGTTTTCAGACTATCTGCTTATAAATCAAGTGAATCCTGTTGATTATAATTTTAATTGATGTTAACACGACTATTTAGATAAATCAGTGATGAAAAATTAAATTCTCTAGGCCCCATCTATAAAAATGAACATAAAAAGAAGGAAACGAGTTGGTAATAAATATGTTAATACACAGACAATGATACAATGCGGTGATGCAGAGCGTTGATAAAGAGTATTGATCCGGAGCTTTGATACAAAATTGATGCAAAAATTCTAGTGTTATAGTTTAATAAAAAAAAAGTACGTCTACGAGATTGGCGATTGTATTCCAGTTCACTTTCACGCAAAAGGTTCCAGATATAATCCCCCATCATACTTTCATTGTACTGTCCCTTGTAGCGCTCCTCAAAAGACCTTATATCCTGGTGAAATCTTTCACCTTGTTCTTCTGAGTAGCCTCCCATGTTTTCTTTGAACATGGGCGTGTAGTACAAGTAGCTTCAGTGACATCCGGCAGCCCATTCTTCGGTACGTATCCACAAGTTCGCCAACGACTTCTCTGTAGTTCTCTGCCTTGTGGTTTCCGAGGAAACCTTTGACTAGAGAAACAAACAAAGCTTGTCCAAGTTGCCAGCTCAACCTCAGAGAGCTTCTCAGGAAACCTGTCGGAATCAATAAGTCGCCTCACCTGGGGGCCCACAAATACTCCTGCCTTGATCTTTGCCTCCGACGACTTCGGGAACAGCTTCTGGATGTGCTTCAAGGCCTCACCCTCTGGATCCAATTGTTTAATAAACTGCTTAATGAGGCCCAATTTGATGTGTAAGGGTGGCAGGAGCACTTTCCTTGGCTCGACCAGCGGCTCTTGTTTCACGTTATGGGCCCCAACCTAATAGCCGGTCCTGAGAGGCCAGGTCCATTTCTCGTAGTGAAGGGACATATTTCGGCTATCCCAGAGGCATAGATAGCAAGGAAATTTGGTGAATCCTCCCTGAAGCCCCATCAAGACGGCAACCATTTTGAAACCACGTATGACCTCCCAGTTGAATTGGTCGTACTTCAGTGCACTCAGCAGGATTTTGACGTTCTGGTACTCTTCTTTCCTGTGCACTGAATGAGCCAGAGAAATCGAAGGCCACTGATTTGTGCTGTGCAGTAAAACAGCCTTCAGACTTTTAGATGAACTGTCAATGAAGAGCTGCCAGTCAGAGGTTTTGCAGGGAATGCCCACAGTTTCGAAGAGTCCTTTCATATCATGGCAGTAGAACAACCCATCTCTAAGAGTGAAGAACACTTAGAGTCACGATGCCGCTTCCTCTGGGAGGTTACTCGAACGCTGTCGTCCAGTAAGTCCCACTCTTTCAGTCTGGAAATGAGCAGCTCGGCGCTGGACTTTGTCAAGGCCAATTATCTGATGAGGTCAATGCACGCTCCTCCCATCCTCGAGAACATTCTAGAATCTCGTATCATTTTCCAACCCAACCCAGAAATTTCTCGAAACTCCTAGCAACATTATTATTATTGAGGAATAAAAATATCAAATAAAGCAGCAGAAAAAAAAAAAAAACCGCTCTGTCTCAGATAATATGGGGTTAAAATATAGGGTTAAAAATAGTAATATTCTTATTCCAATAAAATCGATCTGCTGACAACAAACCCGAAATTTCGAATCACTGACACTTTTCTCCAGTGATTTGAAGCATAAAGAATACAAAACTAATGGTTATTGCCCAGAAACAAAGAATTATTTTTTGTTTTGTTTTTGTTACACGGTGTAATTAGTGGGGTAAAATTTAATCCTTGAATTATCCCCAAACATATCTGTATAGTCTGCAAAGAATATTTCATCATCAGACCATTTATTTGTTCTTGAACGTAAAGTATATGGGGCAGAATCACTGGATTCTCCTCTAAATTCTTTCTGTGCTCTCTCTGTAGTATTTTCATCTGATAGTAATATATTATATCCATCTGTATCTGGGCTCCCACTTGTATCTTCTGCCAAAAAAATATGGAAAGAGACCTACTGGTTGTATTGTCAACTTATTTTCTCCTGGCTCACCTGGCTTATGTATAAGATATTTCCTTCTGACATTTGGATTCATCAATGGTATAGCATTGCCTCATAATTATTTTTTTTTCTCTTTATCAGCTTGTAATGTTTTTTGTATTTCCAGTTCTAGTACTTAAATTTCTAACATTATATCAATCACTTTCTCTATAACTCTACAGGAGTTCCCTGCCGTCAGTAGTCTGCGAACATAAGCTCTATCACCTATTTGAATTTCCTTTATTTGAATTCCCTTAGATTGAGCTTTTTCAGTCATACCTTCAGTTTCTTCTAAATATTGTTGATATCTTGCCTACACTCTATTACCCTTTATTTCCATTTCCTGTTTAAATCCTCAATACTATACCAAACCTTTTTTCTTCCTTTATTTCAAATGAGAAAAGAGGATTGCAATGGTATAGTAATTATAATATAATTTTCTAAATGCCCCTGTTATATGCATAAATAGCTGTAGGGAGTATGGTATCAAAATTGTTAATATTTTCTTTTACCAATGTACATAACATTTTTATCAATGTTCCATTTGCTTTTTCAATAACTTCATTTGCTTGAGGGTGATATGGGGTGGTTTTCATATATTTAACTGCAATAATTCTGTTAGCCTTTCTCACACAGCCTTGACAAATTTTCTTCCTTTATCTGTAATCAGGTACTCTATATTGGCCTATCATATAATTAAAAAATATGTTGGCAATTTCCGCAGCCGTCCTACTCTTAAGTGGTTCCCTCACTAAATATCTAGTAAGCACATCAATAACAACAAAACAATGTATACATGTGTTATCTGATTCTCCCATTGCTCTAATGGGATCTATATGTCTGCGCTGGAATGATCTTTCTACGTCTGGATATTGTCTCGCTGGTGCCAAGGCGTCCCTTAACTCCTTGAGACGAGTATAAATGAGGCAATATTTGCAATATTTTTCAATATCCTTTTAATTTTTGGCCAATAAGCAATTCTAGGACACCTGTTTAAGGTAACTTGAACACCCTCATACCTTGCAGTAGAAAGGAGCGTCCTAGGTGTATCACAGCTGTTACATATGATTCCAGAATCAATATCTGACGCCTCAGTTCTCCTTATACATTATATGTTACTTTGTACAATACATTATCTTCTAAAGACAGATGTGTTATTTTCATCTTTTCATATTTTTTACCTATACTGTGCTTACTTAACTCTCTCTTCATCTCTACCTGATTCAAATATCCTAGCAATGTATCCTCACCAACATGTAATATTCAATATCCATTCAATATATCGTCATCTTTATATATCCAATATCCCTACAATATCTCACAATATTCCTTTAATATTTCACAATATTTCTTCAATATCTTACAATATTCCTTCAATATCTCACAATTTCATATGTTTTTTTTTCCCCTCTCTCTCTTTGTTCTGATATAACCACTCCATGACCATCTACCATCATCTATCTCTTGTTCCCCCAATCTATATAATGGTAAGCCACCTTATTAACATTTCCAGATATATAATCCACATTGACATCAATATTTGCTTCTACTAATTTACATTTGAATTACTAATAAGCAGACCAATGGGCAGTGATCTGTCAGAAAAAAAAAAAGAATATTCTAGGCACAAACCTCTATTTATCTGAAGTCCACATTTATGTAAGAGCTTCCCTTTCAATAGCGCTACAATTCAGTTCAGCTTTATGTAGCTTATATATATATATATATATATATATATATATATATATATATATATATATATATATATATATATATATATATATATATATATATATATGAAAAAAAAGGATGATGGTCTTTATTTATTTTTATTATCATTTTGTTGTATTATTTTTCCTTCCATTTATCTATTTTTCCTGCAGATAATTTTATATAGGGGCTAATATGTCAGCATAATTCCTCACAAATTTTCTTTACTAATGTGAGTCCTAGATGACTGTAAGTCTCTTACTGTGGTAGAGGCTAGCATACTGTTGATCACTAACATTTTACCAATTTGTGGCCTTAATATTTTGCTAATATCACATGCCCTACATAATATATACTATTTGAAAAATTTCCATTGTTTCAAATTTACTTTAACTGAGCTTCTTGCAAGCAAAACCTCTAATTTTTCTACATGACGATATAGATCTGTTTTTTTTTTTTTTTTTTTTTTTAATTTTATTTGGGGGGAGATAATAACATCATCCATGTACACATGTATGTCACACCCTGTCAATCTGCTAACACTTGTTTATTAATTCCACAAAAAACTGCAGGAGATTCCTTTAGTCCCATGGTTTACTCTCTTCACTCAACTGAATTTCCTGGTAGCCTTGCTTTAAATCTGATATTAAAACAATTTCCTTTTCCCCAGTTATGAATATGATATAATTATATCATTTAGTAGATGCTGATTTAAATTCCTGGGCTTATGCATGGACTGTAAGTGTATGGCGAAACTAATTTCTTTACATTTTGACTTTCCTCAGTCACCTTAGATAAATAGAACTAATAATTTCACAATATGCTTTCAACTTCTCTTCCTTATATTTCCGGTTACAGCACTAACCACATTTTTATTTATTTATTTTTTATCATTACTCATTGGTAAGGTTGCCTATTATACAAGATTACACATATCCATTACACATACATCCATACACATTTTTTCCCTGGCTCTAGCTGGAGATATCTACATATATACCTCACAAATCTGGATTTTTCTTAACCTCATCATTTTCTAACCTCACTAAATCTGGACACAAAACTGAGCTCCTAAAATTCCTGGCACTGACTCAAATCAGTCATGTATCACTCTCAACTAGCCTAGTTTCCAAAAATCACATAACTCACCCTTTCACCTCTTTCACTGATGTCTGAGCTACTGAGCACTTATATCTAGTATCATCTTTCGAATCATTAATCACCAATTCTGTTTCCCTCTATCTCATCAATACTAATGTTGTATGTTTCATATGCATCCCTGCGATAACAATATTCTCTCTCCTTCAATAATTATGTAATTGTAAAAAGTTTGTTGTTCAAATTCATATTAATCTTCCCACAAAATCTACATCTAATATTATCTCTGCTATCATGTTTTATCTTCACAAAACCATGTGTACTTCCTTTCTCCACTCTTCAACTTCTGCTTACATTATCCTGAGGTTGATATTACTCGGTTCACCCGCATTTCGAACCACCTTATGTGTTGGATAATCTTGTCTATTCCCAAGCCTGTTTATAACAACGCTATATAAGCTATACTTCTGCTCCCTTGTCAACCAAAAACAAAACACTTCCTTCTTCTTCTTCTTCTTCTTCTTCTTCTTATTATTATTATTATTATTATTATTATTATTATTATTATTATTATTATTATTATTATTATTACTACTACTACTACTACTACTACTACTACTATGACCTTAATAATGGCCTCTTATCGCCCAGGTCTAAATGTTTCCATGGTGTTGTTCCCAATTCCAACCTGAAACATAGGCTGAAAAGGAAACTCACACACTCTGTTAGCACTTCCCCTACCACTATTCTCCTATATTCACTGTTCTCTCTGTCTCATCTCGCACGACTTCATCAGGAACCATTTCATTGCTTCTATAATTCTCTCGTGAGCATTGGTCTCATATAAGCATAGTGCTGTACTATTACCTCCGTTATCCTCATTCAACTTTCTGTTCCATTCTTGCTCTCCTATCACTGACACTGGCATTTATGAAGTCTTTTCTATGGCTTTCATATTTTCCACATTCCACAATAAAATATTCCACAGTTTCCCTTTGGTCAGCACAAAAACTACAATTTTGGTCTTCTACATTTCTTTTTCTAGCCTTCACTTCTAGTGTTCCAGTTTTTACCAGCAGTCTACTTTCCTAGTCACCAGTATGCCGGTGTATGGCCTCGGATTTTCTTTTCTTCTGTACCATCTTGGGGTAGCTTTATTTTCCATTCCCTGTTTCCACCTCTCTACCATTTTCCTCTACTTTTTTCTTGACTTCTTTCACTCCCAAACTACACCACCCTTCTTGTAAATTCTTCTTTTTAAATCTATCCTCTTTTTTTTTTTTTTTTTCCATTTGGAGCTGTCATTTCTTTCCATCAAGATCTTTCTTGACCCATCTCTCTTCCTCTAAACCTTCTATTTTCTTCGTGAAATTAAATTTTCCTTTTTCAATCCTTTTTTTGAATGAGGTCCACCACATTTCTCCCCTATTTGCCTCTACTGCTGTACTCGTTGGGACTCCAAGACTCCACTTTCATAATATATTATTATTATTTTTTTTATTTTTTCTAGTTGAGCAACATCTCCTTCTCTGTACTGTGTTATTTCCGATCTATAGAGACAGTATGGTACCGCCATCCCCTTCCATAAACTTCTTCCCACCTCATAATTATCTACTTACACCTCGATTATCTTGATCTTGATCTTGCTCTTGATTCAGCGTTAGGATGTCGGGTAGCATCTTAAGAACCTACACTTAATTTGACTTCTATGTCTACATCAACCAGAATATATGAAAAATTCTTCGGTAATTCATTAACGGGAATGGAGACAAAGATATTATACAGTTCTCTACCTGTTGGTTTCAAGGTCTCCAATTTTGCTACAATTCCTTCCATTCTAATAAACAAATCCATATTAACTTCTCTTGGCTGCCGAATCACAGATAACTCAATGACTAGGCTTGGGAGCGAGTGATCCTCAGGATAAATTTCAAAGAAACGCCTTTTTACTTCATTTCAATTGTTTTCATGTTTTAATGCACTATTGCTCTATTGTTTCTATCTTTAATCTTAATACCGTAATTAAGTCATGAAGTAACAAATTCAGGTTTTAAATATATGACATCATTGTTGATATCTCATCACTGCCATTAAACGAAATTCACATTTATTTGCAATACCTTTGGCTATACTTTTAATCACTCCATGGCCACTGTAACTTCACCATCGCTATTGAAGACTGCTAAAATTTTACCTTTTCATAAGTCTGGTCCCGATTATGACATCTAATATTATAACCAATATCTTAACTCACAATATTCTCGAATATTTGAAACTTTAATGAAGAATGATCTTATTGACTATCTTGCGAATAAAAATTATACTAATTCCTGCTCAATATGGTTTTCGGCGAAAGTTCAACACTTCCTAAGCTTTATATATATTTTCCAAAGATGTAATTTCTCCACTTGACAACAAAATTAACTTTTTTTATCCATATTCATACTTTCTGCAAAATTATTTGATACCCTCTAACTTCTTTCTTCTCCCCCACTAAGTGAATTAACCCAATCACTTTTGCAAGGTTATATTTTGCATTACCAGTTATAGGCACAGGTATTTCTCCAGTGCTAATACCTAGTGGTGATGTTAGATCGTATGGGGAAGGGATGAGTGACTGCGCCATTCTAAAACCGGGTCTGGATGACAACAGGGTTAGTCGATCGTTAGGTGATGGGCTGTGATGACGAAGTCTACGAAATATATGGTTCATTTACCAACGTTGCAATTCACCAATACTGCAAATAACGAATCACCTCAATGTTTAATCCATAATATTAACAAATGCCCAACATTACATCCACTGCACTTAATCTCAAATTCTTATCTTGGAAAATTTTTCGATATATTGCAACTATGCAATTGCATCAATCTATCCCCACCGCTGCCACCAATGTCGTTTTATGCAATTTCTTGCATGCACACTGCAATTGCATAGCTGTGAGACTATAACTCAATACTAATAACCACGAGGTATGACAATATACAGTGGTAAGTTTTTCTCATTTAATTTCCTTAATGATTAGGTACAAAAGTTATTAACCTAAGCCTTACTTCAGCAACCAGCTGATGACTTCCAATACACTTAACACACAATATCTTCAAAGTTCTCATCAAATCTCTCATTGAAAGTCAACCCAATATACTTCACACACAATATTATCAAAATTTCTCATTAAATCTCTCATCAACATTCAACTCCATATAATTCATCATCAATGTACATCCCACGTCAATATATGTAACACACAATCTTATCAATTTTTCCCATTAATCTCTCTTCAATGTTCAACTCAAAATAATTTATTCAACACAAACATATAAAATCAAACACAACACCTTAACTCTAAACATTCTAATAATACAGCATCCTGTTAACTATTTTCCCCCTTACATTTCATAAAACAACAATTAATTTAAACTGCATTCCCAACATTCAAAGCTCCACTTACTGATACAAAATTATTTGTCTTCATGTCGCCCCTCCGCTCAGGAAGCTGCGACCTTCGTAGCTTTCTCTCTCTCTCTCTCTCTCTCTCTCTCTCTCTCTCTCTCTCTCTCTCTCTCTCTCTCTCTGACTTGAACTCTCCAACAACTTCAAAAATCGGTTCTTCTCTCAGTTACATCTCATTTTATATTTCAGTTGTCACATATTTTTCTCATAAAAAAAACTATTCTTATAACTAAGCTCGAATATTCTATACATTTCACTTATTCCACATGCAGTAATTACATCTCTTACAAAAGACGCCCTAGGCGTGGCATACCCAGCCTAGGTATCATGGCAACGGTCAACACTTAGACTAGACACACCCACTGCACTATGTGGGCATGGACAATGGACAAAGCATTTTCAAAGTTAGACTTAAAAATGTCTCCTCTCTTGAGGTTTAGGGATGATTCACACTATAGGTCCGGTCGCACTCCGCTCTCGCTCCGCTCTCGGTCAGCTCACGGTCCTGGTGTATTCACATGTCCAGTCCGCTCTCGCTCCGCTCTCGATCATTTCTTCTCCCTCAACACCAGTGGAAGGCATATCACCAGTTACGGAGGATGTGTGACTTTTCTCGAGCCGATTTGGCAATAATCGCCATTGCACTTGATGAAGAAGAAGAAGAAAGAAAGCAGAGTCGAAAAAGAAAGAGATTGTGGGTTCATCCTATGTTGCAAGATAGGAAGAGGGAAGGAGAATTTCATACTCTGTATCCTCGTCTTATTGATGATGAGAGTAAATTCCACAGCTACTTCAGAATGAACATTGGAACATTTGAGAAAATACTATCAAAAATTGAGGATGACCTGAAAAAGGAACACACACCATTCAGAGAAGCAATCACTCCAAGAGAAAAACTGGCTGTGTGTCTAAGGTAAGAAAAAGAAAAGATGTGACTCAGAGTTATTTTGCAGTGCGACTCAAAGACAAGAGATAAAGGCACAGACGATCAACATTTATTCCTTTTATTGTTACATTGTTTGTACAATAATTATGAAGGGAAAGCAGAAAGATCCTGCTGGGTACGCCACTGTGAGGTGCATGCAGGCTGCAGAGGTGATGGTGTCCCGTGGATGTGGATGTTCTCCTGGTATTGTGTTGCTTGTTGCAATTGTTGTATAGGTTGAGTATTTGTGGACGAGGAAGTAGAGTACTGCGACAGAGCAGGTGATGCTGAAGGTAGGGGGCATACATTTCAGCTCCCCAGTTGGTTCAGTGCCTTGGCAAAATGATAAAATATAAGTATACAAACATAAATGTATAGAAATGTTGTTGAGTGTGGCTAGGAAGTGCATTTCTGCAGTGGACATTAGGCTATTATTATATATATTGAATTTCTTACCTTCGCCACTCAGCTGCCTGCTTATTTCCACCCAGCTTCTTCTTCTCGCCACGTTATCACTATAGTGTAGTGAAGTCAGGTCATACAGTTCGGGTTTGCTTTTCACTAATTCTATTAACCTTTCATCTGAAACCACAAAATGAAAGTAAGTTTTGTAAATCAATTTTGTTCAGTTTGTGCTTATGTATAGGCTAGCTGTATGCATTGTCCTTATATCAGTGATAAATAAAAAAGTTTTTTTTTTTTATATATAATTTACCTACCTTTTGCATGATCCCATTGTGATGTTTTCTTTTGTTTATCCATGTTTTCATAAGACGAAAGGCAACAATAATTCCCTGTACGAAGGCTGAATCTCGACTGGAGCGGAGCAGGCCCGCGGGACTGCTGTTCACACTGGCAGTAACGGTCCGTTCTCGCTCCGCTCTCGCTCCGGTCAAAATATCTTTTGAATGTACCATGACCGGAGCGAGAGCGGAGCGAGAGCGGACCGTTACCGCCAGTGTGAATGCTTACACTGAAATGCATGTAACATTACTGGACCGGACCGTGACTAGAGCGAGAGCGGAGCGCGACCGGACCTATAGTGTGAATCAAGCCTTAAGCTCCTTGCGGTGTCCCAGGTTTCTCAGCTCCTCTCGGCTCTCTGTGTTTACCTCTGGGTCATGCCTGCAGTGCTCTCTCATAAAACGGTCAGGCCTAGGGGGACCTTCATATCAATCCTTGTCAACTTTCTAATTCCTACCTACTCTGGTACTGTTATCTGCTATTTCTTCTATTATTTCTTTTTCTCTCCTTTCTTATTTTCTTGTTTCTTCTCTCTCTTCTCTTATCTGCGCCAGGATACCACACAACACTACGTATCTTTATTGCTTCTATTTTCTGAATCTTAGAGAAAGTAATAGAAAGACTTAATGGAGACACATCAGTGATATGAATCCATGCACTTCACTGTCACCATAAAACTTACGTAAGGGATAAAGCTGTATCTCTAGGACAGACCATGCACACACTCACAACACAAGGTTTCACTGATCAGGCTACTCCGCACAGTGGTAAGGCTTCCTCCAGCCGGAGCATTGGGCGCGATAGCCCCACTCCCGACTTTCAGCTATAGAATCTGACAACCAATGAAAATTTCAACGAAAACTCACTTGTGGGCCGCTGAACATGGCCAAGGGCCAGTGTCATCTTCCATGACGTGGCAAACCTGAAAAAAAAGCAAAATGGTGAGGACAGATTATCGGGTACACCAACTTGATTGGCTTGAGTGAAAACCGGAAGAGAATGTGATAGGCGCAGATGAGTCTTGATTGTTTGATGGGGCATGGTGGTGATCGTAATAGTCGTGTTAGCTAGTGCATTAATATTTACTCTCCATCCATGAAATACGTTCATATTTCTCTTTCGTGTTTACTTGATTTCTTTTTGCTGTGTTAAGTGACAAAGAGATAATAGACTGTACTGTATTTAGGGTCATCATAATTTTCCTTTGCAATAAGATATATTTAGTGATGATGAACATTTACAACCTATAGATAATTTTCTCATATATAACATACACTGTGATTACTATTTTCAAAGTGTTTCTAGAGTGAATCATCAGGGTCATAATTATTTAAGCATCATATCGTACAACATTATTAGCGTATCTCTACATTTAGATTCTCTTAATGATAAACGTTTATGTACTATTGACTTTCCTGTTTATTTGTTTGGCCTCTGGGAAAGTTGTGTGTGCACGATAATAATCTCATCACTCTACAAGCTGGTTACCTATCAGATATCAAAACAGAATACCTCTAACTTGCTTTCCATTATTATTTTTTCCTGGAATTTCTTTGCATTTCATTAATGTTTCTTCCCACGCATGATACTTCCAAGTTATTATGAATTACATGCCTTTGCAATTCCATGTAATGTGTCACCACAATTCTCTCATTTTTTCCATCTCTTTTATTTATTTATTTATTTATCTATTTTTTCTATATGCCCACACTGCTCCTCGACTGAAGTTAAACGTAACAGTTTGTGCGTATGTACGTATTCGTGTACATATAAATATAATTTTTGATCAGAATATTTTGGTTCTCAGCGTTTGATACTACGTGCGAGCATAAGAGGATTCCGCAGCACGACATAATGAGTGTGTGTGTGTGTGTGTGTGTGTGTGTGTGTGTGTGTGTGTGTGTAAGCTTCTTTTGGTTTCTCCATGCAGCATTTCGTTTACATAAGCGGATTATGATTCTCTCTCTCTCTCTCTCTCTCTCTCTCTCTCTCTCTCTCTCTCTCTCTCTCTCTCTCTCTCTCTCTCTCTGTGTGTGTGTGTGTGTACATGTATGTGTGACCTGAGACACCGTGAGGGTCATATGTACTCGTACTGCGTAATCTCTGCGATTAGTTTTGTGTTCCACCTTGTTCTCAACGATTCACTTTCTCAAGACGAAGAAGGAATATTTGAAAGTGTTACTAGCCTCACAGGACTAACACCCACATTATCAAACGCTCTTTTCTCTCTTCATCCCGAAATCTCTCTCTTCGTGTACTTCAGGTCAAATTTGCCCCCTTCGATGAGCGCGAGAGGCGCTTGGTGGCAATACAGAGGCTTGAAGAAAGAGGCGGCCACCCCCCACCTCTTCGTCAACTCCTTTCCTTTATTTTATACGTTTTACCATCTCAATACATTAGAGGGTGTACAGAAGGACAGAAATAAGTATATGGATATCATACAAGACTCCAGACCTTTCTAGAAATCACGTTTCTTATGTGTTTCCCTTCTTTTAAAAGACTGCACTGTTCCTGTATGAATCACCACCCGTCTCGACAATACTCCTCACTTCGCATCACGTGCTCCTCACTTCTTATCACTTTAAATACTACCCAGCTAAGAATTGATATTCTTTCGTACAATACTTTTTTAGTAATATGTTAGGTATAGTTCTATGAAATGCATCCAGATATGAAATAATATGCGTAGTTTTTCCGAAATGAGGGATAGGAATAATTTTTTCTTCTTTCTATGTAAACCACACCAAATCATGAATTGGTTGGGTAGCAACCAATTCTACTAATAGGTCGCGCACCACTCTATTTATGGGAGAATATCAACGTGAGCAGTGTTGAATGTCCATCTTCTAGGGAGCCTGAATAAAAATTGAACCACTATACCGGGGTCTGGGCGGTGGGCTTGATTTTCGCGCGGCTACAGGCCAACTGAATGGATACCATAGCATTTTCTGTTAAACCTGCTGTATATCATTATTTCACACATCATTGATCTTTATTTTAAGCAATGAATACTTATCAATACGAAAATATGATTAAAACGTTTTAGTTCTCTAGTTTTAAATGTCTATGTGATTTACACTATTACCAACCGCAATCTCAAAGCTCTTGTAGGACAAGTTCGAGGTTCAGAACATCGAACTTGCACGAGCGCATAGAGTGTGTTGCAGTGTTTACCATCGGCCTCTACACATTGTCGCTTGCTTTGTTAGATTCTGCAACAGGGAGGCAGTTATAAAGAATGTTCTTAAATTAAAAGGAGCGAAAATTGAAGAAAACGAAGATTTATGTCCTGCTTCCCAGGCTATCAAGAAAGCTCAATTTTTTGACATGAAACCAGTACCGTAATAAGGGAGGGCAAGGTGGCGTACTTAAGGCACACTAACCTCATTGTCAAGGGCAAAGTGCGTGCATCTGCGCAAGGAGCTACTGGGCCGGCTTCAGCTACTGTTCCAAGTGCCTCAGCTGTGACTACTGCTTCTTTGGTTGGTGGCGGCAACGCGTCGTCTTTCACCTTCGCGCCGGTGGGATTGGTTCGGGGCTCCAGTTCTGTCTCCGCTGGAACCTGTGGTCGTGATGGTGCTGGTGATGTCGTCACCTGCTCTGTCCTTGCTGACTCACTTGGTCGTGACGGTGGGAAGAAATTTATCAATCATTCTCTCTCTCTCTCTCTCTCTCTCTCTCTCTCTCTCTCTCTCTCTCTCTCTCTCTCTCTCTCTCTCTCTCTCTCTCTCTCTCTCTCATCTACTACACAAATCCTTTACTAAAAATACCCTACAGTATCTCAACAGCCACGTGACATTCGTATCTCTTCCGCTTCGTCACTATCTGGCTGTACATAATATATATATATATATATATATATATATATATATATATATATATATATATATATATATATATATATATATAATGTGTCCTGAATCTACTAAGCTTTTTTTTCAAGTACCCACGATCTGATAGCCATCAGAACACGCCCACGCAATCCAGCCACTTCTGCCTCCGCCTTGCTTCAGCATCCAATTCCATGCTTCCCATCACTTAATCCAGATCAGCTACCATCCATGCCAGCAATGGAAACAACTTAGATTAAAACAAACGGTCACAAATAGAATAAAAAAAAAAAAAAAAAAGAAAGATGGTGGATCGTCCAGAGGGGGGGGGGACGTCACCCGTGTGAATATTGCTGGTGCGTGGGAACCAGGTGAGAGATTTTAAGAACTTAAACCTGCTGTTGGAGGTACATCATCAACCGGTATTTCTATCGCCAAGGGTGCCAGTGATGGGTGTGCTGACAAGTCCACGTCTGTTGCAGCGTGATAGCGTGCCACTAGGACGTCTTGTAGCGCGTTCAGTAAGAAAAAAATAATTCAGTTGTTGAGGTATGTGCCGGTCTTGACGAGAACCGGTAACTATTGATATATTTGGTAGCGTGTGGAGGAATGGCTGGCGTGGAGTGCGTGGGGTAGGCTGTGTAGGTGGTAATCTTTCAAGTGGGGATAAGGTAAAATCAGTAGAGTTGATTCTGGACTTGTATTATTTCTCCCTCTTGATACGGCTCGAACAACGTTGCGAATATTGGAGAGAGTGATGAATTGAATGATGATGGTTAAATGATTGAAAATGATGAATGATACAAAGTGAGCGAGGACATGTCTATTTAATATATCGGAGGGCGTGACTTTTTAAGCAGGAGACGTGGCCAGGAGAAAAGTTGGAAATAACCAGTTTGAGTCAGAGAAGTCAGGGTCAAGGGAACGTCGGGTTTCCCGGGAGACTGAAGGCTGGCAGGAATTTAATATATCATTAATTTGTCATTAGTTTTCCCTTGAGAAAGAGGGTGTGAGGTAGAAACAGGAAGGTGTGGAAGAGAGAGAGAGAGAGAGAGAGAGAGAGAGAGAGAGAGAGAGAGAGAGAGAGAGAGAGAGAGAGAGAGAGAGACACGTGTGAGGGAGAGAGGATATTTCCAATAGAATAAACAGAACAAACTGATAATAAACTGATACAGGTATATTGATGAACTGCCATATTTTTCTTGTATTATGTCCATTTGTGATATTTTTCCATTTAGTGATTTTGATGATTTAGATTTTTAGAAATTTGTTTACTGATAACAGTGGTCTTCCTTGTTTCCAATGTGAAACATATAATAACTGATTTTAGTTTAGATTTTTGCACTGAGTCTGAAAATTATGTTCGTTTTTGGAATACAAGTACATGCCAAAAGTTGCTATATTTTTAAGTATATTTTTTATGAATAAAATACACAATGGCAAATATTGAACCGAATTACCGACAGATGGTTTACATATTATTTACAGTAGGTAGCATGAATAGTACAATGCACAAAATAAGCTATTCATGGATGAATGGTCTCTTCAGAGACCTCCAATTGCGCCGAGAAGACACCAAATTCCTCTTAAAACACCAACAGTAGTCAGCTAAAAACTTCACACCCCATCGGTCTCAACAGCGTTCCTCCATATCACGGATGTCTTGGTGAAAACACTCACATTATCAGATGAACACCGAGCGCTACCTTCGTGAGCCCTTTGGAGAGGTCTCTTCCTTTCCTGGTAGTAGCAAACGCTCTCGGTGTGATTCTCTTGAGAGTGACCTCTCGTTTTGCGGTTGGTAATGGTGGAAATCACATAGACATTTAAAACTAGAGAACTAAAATGTTTTCATCATATTTTCGTATTGATAAGTATTCATTGCTTAAAATAAAGATCAATGATGTGTGAAATAATGATATACAGCAGGTTTAACGGAAAATGTTATGGTATCCATTCAGTTGGTAGCCTGTGGCCTGTAACCGCGCGAAAATCAAGCCCGCCGCCCAGACCCCAGTATAGTGGTTCAATTTTGTTTCAGACTCCCTAGAAGATGGACATTCAACACTGCTCACTTTTTTATATTCTCTCATAAATAGGGTCGTTCGCGACCTATTAGTAGAATTGGTTGCTGGCCAACCAATTCATAATTTGGTGTGGTTTACATAGAAAGAAGAAAATTTATTTCTATCCCTCATTTCGGAAAAAAAACTACGCATATTATTTCATATCTGGATGCATTTCATAGAACTATATCTAACATATTACTAAAAAGCATTGTACGAAAGAATATCAATGCTTAGCTGGGTAGTATTTAACATGATAAGAAGTGAGGAGCACGTGATGCGAAGTGAGGAGTATTGTCGAGACGGGCGGTGAATCATACAGGAACAGTGCAGTCTTTTAAAAGAAGGGAAACACATAAGAAACGTGATTTCTAGAAAGATCTGGAGTCTTGTATGATATCCATATACTTATTTCTGTCCTTCTGTACACCCTTCAATATATATTAAACATGGACAAAAACTCCTCCAACTGAAACAAGCGAAACGTTTCCGCTTTCTTGGACCAGACTTTTCCACCTGCTTCGCACACAACGGGACAGGAAGACCTGACCTTATCCTCTTCAACCGCCAAACCTTACCTTTCCACCACCATATTTTCCACGGCCCACTCTGCGGGTCAGACCACCTTCCCATTATCCTAAAAATATCCTCCAACTAAATATCAATCCCTTCCCCACCGATCCACGACTACCACTCGACAAACTGGGACGATTTGAAAAGCACACTCACAAACACGCACCAACCAACACAGCTCGATGACAAACACTAAAGCAAAATAGACTGTGTCCTAGAGCGACGACAGGACGACATGGTTACAGCAACCAACAGACACCCCAAAACGAAAGCACACGATACACATAGACTTAAATGGAATCCGCTGTCGCAATTCCACTCAGTTCTGGCGGATGATCCACATACTGAAGAGATGCCAGCTAGAGAGATTTGACTACCTTTCAGTGGATGGAGGGCGCATCACCGACCCAGCTCAGTTGACTGACATCTTTCGACAACACTGGTCAAACACATTTCAAACCCACCCTCTACCCCAACACGAGCCCAGTGTTATCATAAACAGAAAGAGGATGGGACTTAAAATTGTTCCTTGAGACACACCATAACTAATCTGGGTGGAAGTTGATGTGGAGCCCTCACGCAGAATACACTGTTTCCAGGAAGTTAAATAGCTTTTGAATCATTCAAATGGAAATCTAAGAATTCCTTAGACTTTAAGTTTTTCTGTAAAGATATTATGAGATATTGTGTCAAAAGCTTTGGGCAGATCGCAAAATACTGAAATTTTATAATAGTTGTTGTCAATCGTTTTGTAAAGGTTTTTACAAAGGAGGTGAAAAGTATGTTCAGATGAGTAATTACAGCGAAAGCCATATTGACTATCAGAGAGAATATCCTTAAACATAATTCATCTGTCTATCTACAATATATATATATATATATATATATATATATATATATATATATATATATATATATATATATTTTTTTTTTTTCGAACACTTTACTTAAACATGAAAGGATGGAAATAGGTTTGTAATTAGAGTGAACAGTTGGATCAACTCCTTTGAAAATTGATACTACTCTAATACTTTGTAGATGCTAGGGAAAAATACCTTTCTTAAACGAAGTATTAATAATAAATCTAAGAAGTTAAAAATTGTGACTGAACATTATATAAGTATTTTCTCACTGATGCCATCATATCCAAGTTATATCTCAAAGAGTTGTTGGTCGGAGAAAAAAAAAAAAAAAAAAAAAATGGCACAAGGTCAGAAAGAAAAGACGTGAAAGGAACAGGTGGCTTTTGTATATTACTAGCTATTCTATTTGCAATGTTGCAAAAATAATGATAAAAGGATTCTACAATTGCATGGTGACTGCTATTTACATTGTTTTCAAAAGAAATTTCGTGCTGTTACCGCTTACCACTTCTACTCATTATACTTTAGAATATCGGTTTTCTTTATCTTTCCTAAATTATCTTTTAATCTAGACCTGCTATATTTGCGTTTCGTTGTTCTCAAGACAGTGGTGAGCAAGTTTCTAAAGTGTTTGAACATTTTATTGTACTTAAGAGGCCATTTGGCAGAAAGCTTTTGTAATTTCTTGTGTTTGATTAAATTATTAATAGTTTGGGCAGTGAAAGGTTTAGCTTAATGTTTATCTTTATCTGAATATTGTTTTAGGGGAAATTTTTTTACTATACGAATTAATAACTTTATTCATATAATCATCAAAACTAGAATTTAGGTCATTGAACATATCTGACATACAATTTTGATGAAGTGATTTGTCTTTGAATGCATTGATGGAAAGATTATCAAAAGATTTCTTTCAGAATTTTGTTGATTTTTTTATGGTTATTGTTAAACGTATTAAAAAGACCAAAAACTGGGAAGTGATCATTAACGTAAAAAGAGATTATTTCGCTCACTTTATGGTTTTGCAAGCTACCAATCCAGATGTGGTCAATTAGGGTTGCTATAGTTGCAGGAACTCTAGTTGGCTTTGTAATAGTGGTGTAGAAGTGATAAGAGTAGAGCAGATTAATTAAGTTATCAACGTTACTTCCCTTTCTTTCCTAAGAGATTAATATTGAAGTCACCTATTAAAAAAAGGCAGCTTTTTGTTAACCGACAAAGTTTTCAATACATAACAACTATTCTTTGGTGTTGACATTGGAAGATCTATAAATAGTTCCAAGAATGAATTTTAACGGCTTAGTGATTTATATGAATAGAGACTCGATTTGAAGTGACGTTAGTGAAATATTGCGCACTGTTGAACCTAAAAAGTTATCATGCAAATAGATACCTAAACCTGCTCTATGAATAGTGTTGTTGTCAAAGAAAACATTGTAATATGGTAGATCATATAGTGATGCTATGGAGTTGGATAAACAGGTTTTACAAAATCCAATTGCATCAAATTCAATACCAAAATGACCAGGAAACTGGTCAATAAAGGAGTCAAAATTAAGTGAAATACTAATGACATGATGTGGAAGAAGTTTCAGGGTATTACCTAAGTGTTAATTTAATTGAATGTAATATTTGACAAAAATGGTAATTGCGTGTTTTGAGCTGCCATCATTTTTTATCTGCCACTACTGTGTTTGAGTCATTTGATGTTGACACCAAGATCTTATTATTATTGGTAGCGTGAAGTGGCATAGACAGACTGAGTGAAGATTATATGGTGATGTTCGAGATCCAAGAGATCGTGGGGGATCTCAATGGTAAGACTTGATTAATTCTGAACACATATTTCTTGAATAGTACAGCCAGAGAGCGACAAACAGACGAGAGACAGTGAATCATTGGCTGTGATAAGATGAATATCTTGATTTCAGCTCCGATGTTCGATGTCTCGACTGATTTGTGGCGCGGACACGTGAGTGGGAGCTTGAATAAATGATGATAGAACATAATCCTGAATCCGAATGATCGTGGTGCGAATTCGAATTCGAATTAAAGAAAGGAAAGATGGGGAGGGGGAAGTGGTCATAGAGAGAAGAATAGGGGGTGAAAAGAAGAGACCTTTGGTGGGAAAGTAAAGTCGCTGGGGCTTAACTCAGGTGCAAGATTATGTGATGTATGGTGAATAGTGAGGAGCTGCTGTCGCCGCAACAATTCGGTTTCCGCAGCGGAGCTTCAACCGAGGATACCCTCAGAAGCATACTAGCTTACCTAAATTCCAATTTGTTCTATATAAAAACCGCCCTGGTCACTAAGAACGTAAAAAAATGGTTTTGACACTGTCTGGTACACCGGACTAAAGTACAAAATTTGCAAAAACTTCAACCTCCCCTCCTTATGCAAAAACTCCTCAGTAATTTCCTGGATGACAGACAGGCCAGGATTCACCACCAGGTCACCCTTTCGGCGGCTTTTGGCCCTCAGGCAGTTGTCCTACAGTGCTCGATATTTTCCCCTACACTCTGCAATATGTACTCAGCAGACATCTCCCATCTCCTCCCAGTTCCACAATGACTCCTTAACAGTTCATTACGCAGATGATGTAATGCAATTGGCCCGCGCCAGAATGTTAGATAATCTGATGGACAAATTCCAACGAGAACTAACGAGAACAAGCTTAGGGGAGCTACAGTAGTGAATAGTATCACACCCAGAAAAATCTAATGTGATATACTTTAACACAAAATCTGCCGTACCTCGGTATATATAACTATAAAAATTTTCCAAACTCTGTCCCCATACCTGTAAGGACCAGAAACAAAGTCCTTGGCCTCACCATCGACAAAAATCTTAGATTTAACATTCACACAAATGAAAAAAACAGTTATAGCTGCTCGGGCCCTGAACAACTTCATGAGATTTCGCGACAGCAACACACACACACACACACACACACACACACACACACACACACACACACACACACACACACACACACACAAATAAAATAAATAAATGAAAAATAAATAAATAAAATAAAATAAAATAAAATAAAATAAAATAAATAAATAAATAAATAAATAAATAAAAATAAAAATAAATAAATAAATAAATAAATAAAATAAAAAATCAACATTTACAAAGCTTTCATCCTTCCACTTTTAACTTTCTGCCCCCTTGCCCTTTCCCTCTTTTCTCCTACTAACCTCTCAAAGCTGATGAATTATGTTTCAAGATATTCTCTCTAATGGTCAATATGGCTTTCGCTGTAATTACTCATCTGAACATACTTTTCAACTCCTTTGTAAAAAACCTTTACAAAACGATTGACAACAACTATTATAAAATTTCAGTATTTTGCGATCTGCCCAAAGCTTTTAACACAATATCTCTTAATATCTTTATAGAAAAACTTGAAGTCTAAGGAATTCTTGGATTTCCACTTGAATGGTTCAAAAGCTATTTAAGTTCCTGGAAACAGTGTATTCTGCGTGAAGGCTCCACATCAACTTCCACCCAGATTAATTATGGTGTGTCTCAAGGAACAATTTTAGGTCCCATCCTCTTTCTGTTTATGATATGGTATCCGGTCATTTCGTCCACATACCAATTCGCCATACCATGAAGTCATATCGCCCACAAGTCATATCACCCACAGTGTGGAGTCATTTCCCCCCGCACTATTTACAAGTGTTTTTAAATGGCTATGAAAAAAAAAAAAATGGTCGTGTGTGTGTGTGTGTGTGTGTGTGTGTGTGTGTGTGTGTGTGTGTGTGTGTGTGTGTGTGTGTGTGTGTGAGAGAGAGAGAGAGAGAGAGAGAGAGAGAGAGAGAGAGAGGGTTAGGTTTGGATAATGTAATGAACTTTTCATTAAAAAATCGGTACTTATTTCTTATCACAAAGTCAGAGGACATGAGAAGGAATGTGTGGGCGAAATGACTCGCATATGAGCAAATTGACTCTCATACGTGGGCGAAATGTTTCGTGGGCGAATTGGCGTGTGGGGGAAATGAGTGTAATTCTATGATATCACATGTATTTCTAATCATCTTAAATGTATCATATTTGCAGATGACAACACAATTGTAAGAAAAAAAAGAAAATGTAATTCTGAACTTCAACATCTCTTTAATTGGATAAAAAACAATAAATTAACTCTCAACATTTCTAAAATATATTATATAGTATCCTTTTCACTGATGTCGCAGACACCTAAGATTGATATTTCCATTGATAGTTATTCTCCTGATCAAGTTAATGAATGCAAGTTTCTAGGTGTCATTATAAATAATACATTGAACTGGAAAACATGTAGACATGTTAAAGACCAAACTTAATAAACTGATAAGAGTATCATTCAAAGGTACAAACAATATCACAACTGAATGTTTACGTCAAAAATATTTATCCTTAGCCTATCAATATTTTCTTTATTGTTCATCTGTGTGGGGAGGAATTTAATCCACATAACTTTTCCAGAAAGCATTATCTTTTCCACATATTGTGAGTGATCTGCAACGTGTAGGATCGAACCTCTTCTTCTTCTTCTTCTTCTTCTGCAGCTGCTCCCATGTTCATATGGGGTCGCTGTTCGTCGCTAGTCTTCTCCACAAGGCCCGGTCCCCAACATCCTCTTCCCTCAATCCTCTCTCCCTCAGATCTTCGATGCAATCCTTCCACCTTTTCTTTGGTCTGCCGCGTTGCCTTCTTCCCTCCACTTCCATATCAAGTATACTTCAAAATCAACTTTTGAAAATAAAATGAAAGGATTGTACTTCAGAGATAAATTGTAAATATTATCTTTTTTGATTTTGTAATACAATTTCATTGTTCTTCATCATCTTAATTAGCATCTAATTAAATTCTCGTGTGATAGATATCTCTAGTACTACTTTGTGAGTATTACTATTGTCCTTATTAGTGTTATCTTTATACTTGTTGTTGTTGTTGTTGTTGTTGTTGTTGTTGTTGTTGTTGTTGTTGTTGTTGTTGTTGTTGCTGTTGTCATTATTATTATTATTATTATCATTATTATTATTATTATTATTATTATTATTATTATTATTATTATTATTATTATTATTACTATTGTTATTAATGTTATTATTATTATTATTATTATTATTATTATTATTATTATTATTATTATCATTATTATTATTATTATTATTATTATTATTATTATTATTATTATTATTATAGCAATAATAATAGTAATAAAAATAATAATGATACTACTTCTACTACTACTACTACTA
>CM035196.1:322734-345622 GCA_020233015.1 Callinectes sapidus | reverse complement strand
CATGGCAACGGCGCTGGTAAACATGGCAGCGGTGCTGTGATTGGCTCGCCCGCGCCGGGCGGCTGCAACCGCGCCGCTGATTGGCCATACGCACGTGAGGCTGGGAGGAGCAGGTTGCGTCGTTGTTGTACCACTTTCGAGATGTTAGTCCAGAGAAATTTTCTCCGCACTACGCTCGACTTTGAGCCTTAGTACAGGTGCTTAGATGGTCGAATATGACTTGGCCGACATCACCACGAGACTTTTACACCCTTCTACCACACGGAGCAGGCAAAAACACGAAATCTCAAATTTCACGGTTACGTCGTTGTTGCACCGCGCGCCTCATATATTAAAACAAAATAATATTTATAAGTGGCAGAAGCAGTCTAAATTAAGTAGCTAAAGGCCCCTATACACTGTCAATCATCGTTGTACAATATTCATAATTGCACGAGTATATCTTGTGCGAGTGTGATTGATTGGTTATGCAGATGATTGAGGAATGTCCAACACAGTTTGATTTTGTAAGCTCAAGCATAGTAGTTACACCATCATGAGGGATAGTTAAAGGCAACGATTGCACCAACAGCTCAGCCTTTTCTTTGTAACCATGGTGAGCACACAGGACACTCGGGAATTTTGGAGGGAGTTCATCCAACTATACAAAGATTTCCTTGCTCTGTAGAAAGTAAACAGTGACGAGTATAAGAACAGAAGCTTAATAAGTGAATGTTACATGAAATTAATTAACAAAATAAGAGAAATTGACCCAAATGCCACTTATTCCACTGTAACCAAGAAAATAAATAGTTTACCTTCCAACTATCATCAAGAACTGAAGAAGGTGATGAATAGTGTGAAGGCAGATGCTGGGTTTGATGATATTTACAAACCTAACAAATCCATAAATGATTCTCTGTCCATACATAGAAAATTTTTGTTATCTGCACGAGCAGAGAGAACCAATTCCTGTAGGAGGTTTTTCATGCGTGAATTTATTAATTTTTTTAAAGCCACACTTTCATCCACATATTTCTTTTCATAATTTTTTTTTCCTTCTTCATCGTCTAAAGCCAGAAAAATGGCTATGCATGAAGCTGCTTTACTCATCTTCACTCCACAAACTCCAAGAGCTAAGTAATGTTTGCTCAATCTTACTGATACTGTTTGGCCCAAACACTGCTTGCACAATCTCGATGATTGTGCAATTATGATTGACAGTGCATAGGGGTCTTAAGAGATTCATCACCCAGGGCCCAGATTTGGAAAGCACTTAACACACTTCAAAGGGTATAAATGTCCAGGTTACAACTTTCAAACAGTGCATGGTATTCAGAAAGCTCTCTACACCTTCCAAAGGAGGTAACTCGCAGTTATAGATTTACCCCACCTCACCTCAGTCAGATGAACATGAAATTCGGTATAACTAATGTTTGCCAAGAAGATATAAGTAATTTGAGACAATATGACTACCAGAAGATCATTCCATGAAGGTGGGATGGTATGTAGCCTACTGCAGAGACAATTCTCGGTTAGCCTAATGTCATCCCCATGGGCCCCACAGGTGAGCATGGGAGGGACCCCAATCCTACGGTAGTGTCCCTAGTATTTAAGTCTGGTGTTTTTATTTGTTTCACTTGATTTTGGACCTAGTTTCTACTGCAGATACATCATTATGATGCTGCTTCATCACTAAAACAGTTTCCCACAGGTCCTACAAGTTTGTGGGGGAAGAGGGAACTCAGAAATGAATGGATTGCCCCACAGAAATTTACCGACACAAAATCATATTGAACATCATTAATTTATTCAGACACACATTACCTTTCTAATAATAATGTCCTTGTGTATGCCTTCAGCTTCTACAATGACTAAAACTGAATGGAACTGATAAAACTTTTAAGTAATACAAGACAGAAGTAGATGTGGCGATCATCACAGAGATGACCATCAAAACAAGTCACAAGAGGAAGAAGAAGAAAAAGGTAGAGTTTAGACAGAGGGGAGAGGCAGGAGAGTTTGTGATTGGTTAGTTGTTCTGTATCAGTGCTTGTAATTCACTAGCGAGTATGACGTTGTCATGTGTGAGAAGTCTCACTCAGCTGCTTCCCTGTGTCCACTGAAGAAGAAGAGGAAGTTACACGCTGCTTTCTGAATCCCAGTGTGAGCTGAGTGTAAGAAGCAATAACCTTTGGAGGGTGTAAAGAGCTACCACTTCCTTACACCCTACCTTTCTGAATCCAGACCCAGTTTCATGCACACACACACACACACACACACACACACACACACACACACACACACACACACACACACACACACCGACTCTTTTGCCGAGCAGACGTGTTTCCTGGACTTGCATGACATCAGCTACAAGCCACTTACCACTGGAGGAGCCCTAGTATGTATGTACAAGGGAGAGAGTAAGCTAAGTGTTAGTGTCCTGTCTCCAAAGCAAACTAGATAAGGAAGGAATGACATGGAAAGTGAAAATGAATCGACTCCAGGCTTTTTTTTTTTTTTTTTTATGTAGAAGGGAGGCGGCCAAGGGCAACAAAAATAAGACAAAATAGCCCACTCTAGTGCCGGTCCCTGGAAAGTCCATAATCAGTAGCCAAAAGAAGAATGGGGTAAGTGTCTTGATACCTCTCTCTTGAAACAGTTCAAGTCATAGGCAGGTGGAAATACAGAGGCAGGAAGAGAGTTCCAGAGTTTACCAGAGAAAGGGATGAAAGACTGAGAATACTGTTTCACTCTTGCATTAGAGAGGTGGACAGAGAAGGGGTGAGAGGAAGAAGCAAGTCTTGTGCAGCGAGGCCGCGGGAGCAGGGGAGGCACACAGTTAGCAAGATCTGAAGAGCAGTTAGCATGAAAATAGCGGTAAAAGAGAGCAAGAGAGGCAACATTGCGGCGATGAGAAAGAGGCTGAAGACAGTCAGTCAGAGGAGAGGAGTTGATACGACGAAAAGCTTTTGATTCCACCTTGTTCAAAAGAGCTGTATGAGTGGAGCCTCCCCAAACATGTGAAGCATACTCCATACATGGGCGGATGAGTCCCCTTTATAGAGTCAGCAGTTGGAGAGGTGAGTAAAACTGGCGGAGACGGCTCAGAACACCTAACTTCATAAAAGCTTTTTTAGCTAGAGAGGAGATGTGAAGTTTCCAGTTTAGATTACTAGTAAAGGATAGACCAAGAATGTTTAGTGTAGGAGAAGGGGACAGTTGAGTGTCATTGAAGAAGAGGGGATAGTTATTTGGAAAGTTGTGTCGAGTTGAGAGGTGGAGGAATTGAGTTTTTGAGGCATTGAACAACACATGGTTTGCTTTGCCCCACTCAGAAATTTTAGAAAGATCAGAAGTGAGGCGTACTGAGGCTTCCCTGCGTGAGCTGTGTACTTCCTGAAGGGTTGGTCGTCTATGGAAAGATGTGGAAAAGTGCAAGGTGGTATCATCAGCATAGGAGTGGATAGGGCAAGAAGTTTGGTTTAGAAGATCATTGATGAATAATAGGAAGAGAGTGGGTGATAGGACAGATCCTTGAGGAACACCACTGTTGATAGATTTAGGGGAAGAACAGTGACCGTCTACCACAGCAGCAATAGAACGATCAGAAAGGAAACTTGAGATGAAGTTGCAGAGAGAAGGATAGAAGCCAAAGGAGGGTAGTTTGGAAATTAAAGCTTTGTGCCAGACTCTATCAAAAGCTTTTGATATGTCTAGGGCTACAGCAAAAGTTTCACCAAAATCTCTAAAAGAGGATGACCAAGACTCAGTAAGGAAAGCCAGAAGATCACCAGTAGAGCGGCCTTGGCGGAAGCCATACTGGCGGTCAGATAGAAGATTGTGAAGTGATAGGTGTTTAAGAATCTTCTTGTTGAGAATAGATTCAAAACCTTTAGATAAGATTTGCGCATTTCCAGTGACTTGATACTGTATTTTCTTGTAATGATCTATCAAAAAGTAGTTTAAGAGGTAACACAAGTTCTTCTTGGCATTCTCTTAATAGCCGAATTGATAATCTATCAGCACCTGTGCTTTTGTTGAGGTCGAGGTTGCGCAGGTATTTGGCTATATATTTCACCAGTTATTAACTTTTAATTTTCAGCTCCTCTAAACATGTTGATGGAGGTTGGCCAGGTCGAAGAATCTTCTGTGATAAACACACTGTGAAAAAGTTATTTAAGATTGTTGCCATGGCTTTGCAATTACTAACAAATGCATTATTACTGTCTTTTATGGGCCCAATTATTTTTTTGTTAGTTTTCTTACTACGAATGTAATGGAAAAACTTTAAGGGATTTGTTTTGGCTTGCCTTGATATGTTTATTTCGAGGTTACGTTTCGACTTCCTTATCTCTCTATTACGACATCTTTCGATGATAATATAGCAACTTTAGTCGTTATCATATTTAGTTTGTTTATATTTAGAATATAGGCTCTTCTTTCTGGCGATGATGTGTTTGAAAGAGTTGGTCATCCATTGAGGATTTTTTGTGCCAATGATCCGTTTTCTTCCATGAGAAATCCATTTATTCTGTTTCAAGGAGAATGTTGTGAAAGCTGAGCACATTTGCTCCATGTCCATCTGCGAAAAGTATTTGCCAATTATTTTTTTGTAATTCTAGTTTGAGTCTTTGTATGTTACCCTTCTTATAGTTAGGGACTAAAAGCGCAGTTTTCCTTTATATCTACTTCACAATAATATTACATCGTATAATTCTGTGATCGCTGTTAGCCTAGACTTTACCAACTTCATAGGTATTTATTAAATCAGTGTCCGAAGTTAATATGATATCTAGGATATTATTGTCAAGTGTGAGCTCTCTTACAAACTGGGAAAGATAAAAAAAATTCACCACAGTGAGTAGTCTGGATCCCTCGCTATCGGATATTAAAGTTTTTCAGTCAATATGTAGTAGGTTAAAATCTCCACATATAATGGCCTTCTTGGTTTTAAGTATTGATTCGATTTCGTTATATAGTAATTAATCATTATCAGGCGTCATTTTAGGAGGTCGGTAAATAGCTGCATTTATTACGTGTTTTTTTTCTTTTTCTTTTTGGTTTGACATATACCAATTTATAGGCTGGTCTGCTTTCCTTACTGATTTCAATAGCTCTTATGTTATTTCTAATATACATTATTATTCCACTTCCTCTTTTGTTTATTCTACAATTAAGAAACATATTATAGCCAGGAATGTTAGCCTCGGAGATTAAGTGTTTGTCATAGGTGTTTAGCCATGTCTCTGTTATATTTATTATGTCAGGATTTTCAGACCTTGCATATGCTTCGAGTTCGTCTCTTTTTTTTTTTTTTTTTTTTTTTTTTTTTTTTTTTATAATGCTTCGAACATGCGTGTAAAAAAAAGTTAGGCCTTTCAAGGTTTTCACATGCTTTTTAGTTAGTACGAAACGCTTAATCTCCTCTTGTGTTTCTTGCTTGTTTGTCAGTAGCACTGTTGACGACACTCGTGTCTCTTCCTGCCTATCTACGCTGGGTTGTTCTTTTGTTTCGGGAGCTGTAGGGTTGTTGTCAATTACATTGGCAACTACCTCTTCAATGGCTACTCTGTTTATATCATCAGCTGTGCTCCCTTGGCCTATCTTTGGGTGGCGAGGTATGTCAGCTAAACATTATCCTATTACTCTACCTAACCTCACCTTCCCCACACAGTTAAGATGTAAGCCATCACGAGCATACAAAATTCTGTCCGAACAGAAATGGTGCCACAAGTCAAAATAGTGCATTCCTTCCTGCCTAGTGAGCGCCTCTACTTGTCTGTTCACAACTAATATTTTCCTAAACATGGCAGGTCTAACATCATATCGGGGAATGATGCCACACACTGCTACTTTGCGTCTCCTTTCAGGAAATTATCTCAACATGCCCCGATATTTATCTACTATGTCAGTTGCGGTATTACTGCGGAGGTTATTCGTACCAGCGACTGTAACGAATAGTGTGTCCTCCGTAGAGTTTTCCTTTAAGTAGTCAGCTGCTTCCGTGGTGTGTTATATTTTGCGGCCAGGATAACATCTGTGTTTCCTATTAGGCTTATCTCTACAAAACTCGTTACTCTGGCCGCTAATAAGACTATCCCCAACAAGAATTACATCCCGTTTGGGTTCAGTTTCCTGCAACACAGCAAACCTATTTTGTACCTTGAGAGTGGCGCTGTCTGTAGTCTGAGCATTGGCCTTTCTACCATTCCTAACGACCAGAAAGCCGTCTGTGTCTGCTGAATCGTGTATCCTGTTCACATCCTGATTTCCATGAGCGATTTTGACAGCTTTATCTACCTGCACTAATTTCTTTCAGACGTGCTACTTCATCCTTCAATTCCTTTATCTCGGCCAATGCATTTGCCTGAAAGTTGCAAAATAGACAACAGAGTTGATAATTTTGCTCAAGAAACAGCTCTAGAACGAAGGCATTTCCATACCCAGAACACGTGTAACTTGAGCATTGTAAAAAAGAAAAACGAAAACGAAAAAAAAAAAAAAAAATAGAAGCAAACACTGAAAAACTGTGACTGTACTGAATTATTAGCGCCGGTACAAAAAGGGTGGAGTGAGGTGCAGGGATAATGTTTGGGTTTAACTCACACCCGGATCTGCGAGGGGGGGCGACGAAGACAAACGTGATTTATAGTAATTAATTAGTCAATCCTTCCTACATACCTAGGTTCCGTTCTCTCTCTGAAAAGGTCCCATTACTAATATCTATTTAGAATATTTATAATTATTATGTCTAGTGTCATATTTACATATTTTTGTTTTTCTATTATGTGTATGTGTTTTGTTTATCTATCTATCTATCTATCTATCTATCTATCTCTCTCTCTCTCTCTCTCTCTCTCTCTCTCTCTCTCTCTCTCTCTCTCTCTCTCTCTCTCTCTCTCTCTCTCTCTCTCTCTCTCTCTCTCTCTCTCTCCCTCTCTCTCTCGCTATATATATATATATATATATATATATATATATATATATATATATATATATATATATACAACTTCATTTATAAGAAGTAGCCAAGCCACGTCATGAAATGGTGGTGGCTCAGCCTGGGCGAGAGTAGTCGACCAAAAGATTTTATAATGCCATACATAAATCATCTAAGAATATTAGTTATAACTTAAATATGTTTCCATAATCATCATCTAAGAATATTAGTTATAAATTAAATATGTTTCCATTTAACAACAATGCATTGAAAATTTAATATGAATAATGGTTCCCAGTAAATGTTTGGTTATCGGCTACTCTGGCCGAGGCCAGGCTGGGTCACGTGACGGGTATCCCGAGCAGGAAAGTGAAGGCCAGTGTGTTGCTCACTATTTTTGTCTCTCTTGAATGCAGTGTTTTTTCCTCGCTCTCTCTCTCTCTCTTGGGTGGTGGTACTGGCTGGACGTACGCTCATTGACTGGGTGCATTTCTCTCTTGGTGCTACCCACGTGGTTCTTCCTCGTTCAGCATTTCTCTCTTGGTGCTACCCACGTGGTTCTTCCTCGTTCATGAATATTACTTGTGGGAGATTTGAGTGTGTGTCGGTGTTGTGCAATTCTCGCTTGGTGCTACCCACGCGTTTCTTCCTCGTTCATGGATATTACTTGTGGGAGGTTTGAGTGTGTGTTGGTGTTGGTGTAGTAATATAGTGAATTGAGCAATATAACGAAAATCTAGTCTGGTGTTTTATCTCCTTTGTCCTAGTTATGTTTCACGCTAGGATATAATGCCAGCAACTTGTTGCCCTAAATCCTTATTACCAACGGAGGACTAAAGGTGGAGAAGGTGGGTGCTGGAGTAGGTCAGCTCTCTGTGCACGCGGTTAGTAAGTCTCGTTACTTGGAGGAGGAGGAAGGACGCAACAAATGGGGGCCTGACCGGGATGTCTCACTTCATGATTAGTAATCTGTGCTAATATTGTGTGTTCCTTATCACTTCGCATAGGCATATCTGATTAGTTTTCGTATTTTTCTCTTCCGATCATTTGCTATAGAAGGTCAGTGTGTTGCTCACTATTTTTGTCTCCCTTGAATGCAGTGTTTTTTCTATGGAGTATTTCATTGTACTGACTGGCCCACGTGGTGGGTATTGGAAAGTTTTGCCTTGGTATAGGATTTCCCTTATGTCTATACTATTGGCGGGTAGCACCCTTTTTCTGGTCGATGTTGTAAGTTGACGGTCTTTAATTGTAATTTTGTGTGTAGCACAAAATGTTTACTTTGGAGGAATTTGTTGAAAACCCTTCCGTTGGGGCACTGGTATCCTTACAAAAGAAGGAATGGGCTAGATTAACTGTGCATTATGAGCTAGAGCCCCGTTCCTCTCTTAACAAGTCCCAACTCCAAAAACTGGTACTGGACTATCTGGTAGATGAGGAAATATTCATCAGTGAGGAAGTTCAGTATCAATTCCCGTCATTTTGTGGTGATTCCGAGGATGCCAGGATCTGTTTAGAGAGGGACCGGATAAAGTTGGAAATACTTAGAGAACAAAATAGGTTCAAGGAGTTGTCAGTGGTTTCTAGTGGAGATAAATATGTACCCCCCTTTAGTGAAGAAAACCCTGAAACTTTCTTTTCCCAGTTTGAGAAGAATGCTGTGATACACCAGTGGCCACTTCATCGCTGGGCGGCTTTTCTCAGTAATGTCTTTACAGGGGAAGCCCAGAGGGTGTACGCCAGTTTGACCGTGGAGGAGAGTCTGGACTATGATACGGTAAGATCACCATTTTGAGGGTGTACGAGCGTGTCCCTGCCCATTACCGTAAAATATTCCGGACTAGTCAGAAACGGCCAAACCAAACTTGTGTGGAGTTCTTCCGAGAAAAATTACTGCAAGCCAAACGTTGAGCTGAAAGTGCTCGTGGGGGAAGACTATCAAAACTTACTTGAACTCATTGTATTCGAAGAAATCAAGTCATGCATGCCTGAAAAATCGCAGTCTTATTTGGAGGGGTTAAGTAAAAATGACCTAGATTCAGCTGGACCAGCTGCTGACCATTTCTTGTTGATTTACCCCGATGTTACTTTCAGAAATAAGTTGCCCCTGAGCCAGTCTACCATTAGAGCCCAAAGTAATTCATCCGGACCTAAGGAACTCGCCTCATCGTCTCATCTGCCCGAACGTCTCAGGTCTGCCTCAACTAATTCAGGTGAGTCTGCTAACCGGGGGATGCGTGTGGCTGGTACTAGTCCAAGTAAAAGTTGTTGTACAGTTGTACATACTGTAAGAGATCTAATCATACAGTAGACAGGTGCTATCTTGTTAACACTTGTCTTTATTGCAAGAAAACTGGTCATCTTAGGGACCAGTGTCCCCGACTATCTAAGAATCAGACCCGTAACAGCCCCGCGCTCCTGGTTGGTACGACTAAGGATCCTTTAGTGGAGTCTGTGACCCTGGCAGGTGATCTTCCTGTTGCGGGCCAAGTTGAAAATAATTGTCCCCTTGCCTCTGAAGTTCCTCCTTCATTTAAGCCTTATTGTTTCCCTGCCTCAGTATCCCTTCAGGAGCATTCCCAAACTTCTCACCCCATTACAGTACTCAGGGATTGTGGAGCCCTTCGTAATTTTGTGTTGAGAGAGGTTGTGTCCTCCTTTCCTCAGTGTCAGTTAGGAGTCTCTCTGGGAGCGAAAGGTATGTTTTCACAATGTGCAGCAGAGGCCCCCTTATGCAAAATTTACTTGCAGTCTGATGTCTTCAGTGGGTTCATTAATGCGGGCATTGTTGATGAAATCCCCGTAGCTGGAGTTTCAATGATCCTGGGGAATAAGACAGTCGAAAGCATGGTGACTCCTCCATCTCCCTTGTTTAACATCTGGGCCAGCCGGCCGGCAGAGGTATCTCCCACATGCGTTGTCACTTGAAGTGCTAGGCGCCGTATGGCTCAGGACGTTCCTTCAGAGCTACCGCCTACAAACCCCACTCCTGAGGTTATTGCAGAACCAGATGTTCCTTGCCCTGACTTTGCTCTCAAAGATTCTTTGACCAAGCTAGTTCCGAGTCTATTGTCTCTAACCTGACTAGCCGTTCTGAGTCCATGATACACAGTGTTCCGGGTACCCCGGTAACTCGTACCACCCTCATTGCTGAACAAGCTAGGGATCCTAACTTAGAAGTTTGTTTTAATCGTGTTGTAGATGCCTCGGAAAAGGATAAGGTTCCCCGTTGTTTTTATCTTCACTCTGGGATATTGATGCGAAAATTTCGGCCAGTAGATGTCACTGCTGATTAGGACTGGCGGGTCCTTCATCAAGTAGTAATTCCACGCTCACTTCAGGAGAACATCCTTAGACTCGCTCATGATGGGGTAGGGGGTCACCTTGGGGTTAGAAAAACGTATCATAAAATCTCATCTCATTTCTACTGGCCCAAAATGATGCAGACTGTGAGCAAATATTGTAAGATTTGCCACATATATCAGATGAAGGGCAAGCCGTGTCCCAGCATTAAACCAGCTCCTTTGCACCCAATTCCAGTAGTCGGAGATCCCTTCAGCCACATTGTAATTGACTGTGTTGGACCCCTTCCTAAATCTTCCAAGGGAAATTCATTTTTACTGACCACAATTGATAGGGCCACCAGATACCCAAAGGCTATTCCACTTCGCCGCATCACTGCCAAACTTGTGGTTCAAGCCCTCACCAGGTTTTTCACCCAGGTCGGCCTGCCCTCAGTGCAGTCCGATCAGGGCTCCAACTTTACTTCTGGATTATTTAACCAGGTGATGCAGACCTTGGGCGTCCAGCAGTACGGATCGACGGCCTACCATCCCCAGAGTCAGGGAGTGGTAGAGAGGTTCCACCAAACATTAAAAAATATGTGTCGGTCATACGTACTAGAAACGGGGAAAGATTGGGATGAGGGCATCCATCTTCTCCTTTTTGCTATTTGAGATAGTGTCCAAGAGTCTCTTAAGTCTTAAGGAGTGTTTCCTTGATGTGAAGGATGGGGTTAGTGTGTTGCAATTAGCGGTATATGTGAAAAAAAATCTGAGAAAAATTGTCCATTGCTCAGCGTATAGCATCATAAAATTTACAAGTGGCACAGGAAAAAATTAAACAAAATTATGATCATACTCATAAGGTGCAGGCCCGAGAATTTAAGGCAGGTGATAAAGTGTTAGTTTTTCTTCCCTTGCACCAAAGTCCCTTCCAATCAAAGTTCAGTGGGCCCTATACAGTGCTTAAGAAAGTGAGTCCCGTGAATTATGTTATAGCTACGCCTGAGCGTCGGAAGAAAACCCGACTTGTCCATGTGAATTTATTGAAAATGTATGTGGTATCCTGGCACGGATAAAAGAAGAGAGAAGAAAGAAGAAAATAAGAAGAAACGAGAGAAAAAGAAATAAGAGAAGAAATAGTATAATAACAGTACCAGAGTAGGTAGGAGGTGAAAACTTGACAAGGATTGATAGGAAGGTCCCCAAACCCTGACCATTTTATGAGAGGGCACTACAGGCATGGCCCAGAAGTAAACATGGAGAGTCAGGTAAACTGAGATGTTTGGTCCTGGGAAACCAGAAGCAACTGTAAACATAGGAGAGGGGACAGTTATAAGCCTAACTTTGAGAGATGCATTGTCTTAACTCCGCCCCCATACCGCAGTGGGCGTGTCTTTGTAAGAGATGTAATTACTGCATGTTGGAGTATGTGAAATGTATAGAATATTCGACCTTAATTATAAGGATAGTTTTTCTGAGGAAAATATGTGACAACTGAAATATAAAATGAGATGTAACGGAGAGAAGAGCGACTTTTAGAAACAGCTTGTTGAGAGTTCAAGAGTTCAAGAGTTCAAGAGTTCAAGAGAGAGAGAGAGAGAGAGAGAGAAGCTGAGGAAGTCGCAGCCTCCCTGACCATAGGAGGGTCAGGGGCGACATGGAGATACATAAACTTGTATCAGTAAGTGGAGTTTTGAATGTTGGTAATGCAATCTAATTCATTTGTTGTGTTTATGAAAAGTAAGGAGGAAAATAGTGGTTAGGATGTTATATTATTAGGATGTTCAGAGTTAAGGTGTTGTGTTGATTTCATATGTGTTGGTATGAGTTTTGCTGTGACATTAACACTGAATTCTTTTGAGTTGAATATTGAAGAGAGATTGATGAGAAACATTGATAATATCGTGTGTTACGTATATTGGCGTGAGATGTATTTCGACATTGATAGTGAATTATCTGGAGTTGAATGTTGATGCGAGATTGTTGAGAAGCGTTGATAACATAAGGTGTTACGTACATTGATGTGGGATATATTTGACATTGATATTGAATTATATGGAGTTGAATTTTGATGAGAGATTTGGTGAGAAATTTTGATAATATTGTGTGTGAAGTTTATTGGGTTGAATTGTGAGGAGAGACTTGAAGAGAACTTCGGGGATATTGTGCGTTATGTGTATTGGAAGTCATCAGCTGGTTGCTGGAGTAAGGCCTAGGTTAATAACTTGTGTACTTAGCTATTAAGTCAATTAAATGAGAAAATGTTAGCAGTGTATATTATCATACCTCGTGGTAATTGATATTGAGTGATAGTCTTACACAACTATGCAATTGCAACGTGCATGCAAGAAATTGCAGGGCACGACATGTATAATTCCCGTGATGAGTGATGGCGATTTGACGGAGTCTGTGTCTTGCGATGTCGTGCGGTAGTGAGGAGGAAAAAGTGGGTGCAGAGGTGGAGCCAACGTTGCGTAACTCTGTGGTGTTACAAAATCCTGGAGAAAAACTTGCTCACTTGCCAGTGGGCCAAGCTGCTGACATCGTTCGTCTGCTTCAGGAGCAACCGTCCCTATTCAACGATAGCCCAAGCCGTTGCCCTCTACTATGCCATGATGTCGACGTCCAAGGTGCCCGTCCAATACGTCAACCACCCTATCGTCTGAATGCTGAGAAAAGAGAGTTCCTCTGCACCGAAGTCCATCGTCTGTTGGAGGAGGGCCTTTTTGAACCAAGTCTGAGCCCCTGGGCATCACCGGTCGTCCTGGTCCCTAAGTCCAATGGTAGTCTGCGAATGTGTGTTGACGACCGTAGAGTGAATGCCGTGACGGTGCCAGATTCCTTCCCCTTGCCGAGGATGGACGACGTGATTGATGACCTGGGGAAGGCGAGGTTTGTCTCCAAGTTTGACCTGCTCCAGGGGTATTACCAGCTGGGACTAACGGAACGTGCCTCTCAGATCTCTGCCTTCGTGACGCCGGAAGGACTGTATCAATTCAACGTCCTCCCCTTCGGAATGCGGAACGAGCCCAGCACCTTCCAGCGGTTGATGAACCACATCATATCGGGCCAAAGAGGTGTAAGATGCTATCTGGAGGACTTGGTGGTGTTCAGTAATGACTGGGAGCAGCATATGCAACGTCTTCGAGAACTATTTAGGAGCTTGTCGTCTGCAAACCTCACCATCAACCTTTTCAAGAGTGAGTTTGGCCATGCCCGTGTCACCTTCCTAGGACGTGGTGGGCCAAGGGCAAGTCTCTTCCATTGATATCAAGGTGAAAGCCATCGTAGAATATCCAGTGCCTGACAACATAAAAGCACTTATGAGGTTCCTGGGAAAGGCCGGCTACTACAGGCGGTTCTGTCGAAACTTCTCCATGGTGGCTGCACCTCTGACAGGCCTGCTGAGCACCAAGCATGCTTTGGTTTGGACACTGAGCTGCCAGAAGGCCTTTGATGTCCTGAAAGGCCTCCTTGCCGACCCTCCTGTACTGCAAGCACCTGACCTAAGTAAGGAGTTTGTCCTACATGTGAATGCAAGCGACATAGGAAGTGGAGCGGCTCTCCTACAGACTGGAGAGGATGGCATTCTGCATCCTTTGGGCTACTACTCGTGCAAGTTTAAGAGTTACCAGCACAACTATGCAACAATTGAAAAAGAAGCGCTAGCACTCCTCATGTCCCTCATTTCATTTCAAAGTGTATGTCAGTCACTCTCCTGTCGTGGTGTACACAGATCACAATCCTCTAGTGTTCATTGAGAAAATGGAATTAAAGAACCAACGCTTATTACGTTGGTCTTTAACTCTACAACCTCAATATCCGTCACATCAAGGGAACCGATAACCTCATTGCCGACGCCCTATCCCGTGCTTAAATTTTATTGTCATGTACTGTACAGTAGTTCATAAGCTAAGCATTTCCCATGTGGTATAACAGTATTGCATATTATCCTATATTTTCACATGTTCCACATATATATTTTTGTTTTAGCGTCTCCATGTTTGTGTCATCTTAACGCTTTCTTTTGGGGGAGGTGTCACGTAGACAAACGTGATTTATAGTAATTAATTAGTCACCCCCTCCTACAGGTTCCGTTCTCTCTCTGAAAAGGTCCCATTACTAATATCTATTTAGAATATTTATAAATATTATGTCTAGTGTCATATTTACATATTTTTGTTTTTCTATTATGTGTATGTTTTGTTTATCTATCTACCTATCTATCTATCTATCTATCTATCTATCTATCTATCTATCTATCTATCTATCTATCTATCTATATATATATATATATATATATATATATATATATATATATATATATATATATATATATATATATATATATATATATACAACTTCATTTATAAGAAGTAGCCAAACCATGTCATGAAATGGTGGTGGCTCAGCCTGGGCGGGAGTAGTCGACCAAAAGATTTTATAATGCCATACATAAATCATCTAAGAATATAAGTTATAACTTAAATATGTTTCCATTATCATCATCTAAGAATATTAGTTATAACTTAAATATGTTTCCATTTAACAACAATGCATTAAAAATTTAATATGAATAATGGTTCCCAGTAAATGTTTGGTTATCGGCTACTCTGGCCGAGGCCAGGCTGGGTCACGTGACGGGTATCCCGAGCAGGAAGGTGAAGGCCGGGCCCTCGCTCTCTCTCTGTCTTGGGTGGTGGTACTGGCTGGACGTACGCTCATTGAGAGGGTACATTTATCTCTTGGTGCTACCCACGTGGTTCTTCCTCGTTGAGCATTTCTCTTGGTGCTACCCACGTGGTTCTTCCTCGTACATGAATATTACTTGTGGGAGATTTGAGTGTCTGTCGGTGTTGGTGTAGTAATATAGTGAATTGAGCAATATAACGAAAATCTAGTCTGGTGTTTCATCTCCTTTATCCTAGTTATGTTTCACGCTAGGATATAATACGAGCAACTTGTTGCCCTAAATCCTTATTACCAACGGAGGACTAAAGGTGGAAAAGGTGGGATGGTAAGTCTCGTTACTTGGAGGAGGAAGAAGGACGCAACAGGAGCGACTTTGTTCCCCAGTGAATTTGAAGTCATTAAGTGATTCACCCAGGTAAGATTTGGGTGGAGTGAGGTACAGGGTTAAGTATTGGGTCGTCTCAAGCTCCTGGATCGGCGAGGGGTGAGGAGAAAACAGAAGAGGAGGAGGAGGAATACAAAGGAGAGCCAAGCAGCAGCAGACCTTTTGGTCCTTTAATGGCTGCTTGGTTACTACTGCTAACTATCTACAGGGAAGAGAGACAAGACAGTACAGGAGAAGGCTTCTCCCCACCCACCACTCCCTCCAGCTTTTGCTAGCATGGAAAATAGCTTGGAAAAAGTACCATGCAGTATGAAAAACTAGCGTGGATTTTTCACAGGAAAGGATGAAAGGAAATTTTGCTATTCACCTATGGTGAACTCTACATGTCTATCTGAAAAGAAAAGAAACATCTATCTGAGGAGAAAAGAAACAGAAACCATGACGTGCGTGTTAAGATTATTCGGATAAGAAAAGAGCTTGTTGGGGGTTTGTTTTTAAATATTTATCAATTTTGTTTTTGAAGATAGAATAGAGCTGCTGTTAACAATTTCAGAGGGCAGCTTATTCCAGATATTATTAACTCGGCTAAAGAAAAGTACTCAGCCTCGTGAGATTTAAAGCGCTTAGGTATAATTTTGCAACCATTATTTCTTGTTGTTTTTTAATTATCAATGTTAAAACACTTATTAACGTTAAGATTACTATATCCTTTAAAACTTTTGAGAACTTCGATTAGGTCTCCTCTTATCCTACGCTTTGTTAAGCTGAATAGGTTTAATTCTTCCAGTCGTTCCTCATATGTCTTATTTTTCAATCTTGGAATAATTTTAAAGACTGCGTTGTATTTTTTCCAGTTTTTCCATGTCTTTTCTGTAGTATGGTGACCAGAACTGCACACGATATTCGAGTTTAGGACGCACCAATTAGTTATATAAGGCAAGTATGACCTTTTCAGATTTAAATTCGAAGGTTCTATCAATGAACCCTACTAATTTATTTGCCGTTTTCACTGTTTCTGTGCAGTGTTGGCTCGGCTTAAGATCCTTTCATACCACAACACCAAGATCTACTTCTTTTTCTGTACTTGCCAGAGGCACATTTTTTATCGAGTATTTAGCTTGGACATTGTTGTTTCCAATATGAAGGACCTTGCACTTTTCTACATTAAATTTCATCTGCCATTTTTCCGCCCAGCATGCTAATTTGTTGAGGTCACTCTGTAATTCTTGCCATTGTGATGCTGACTCTACTTTACTCATTATTTTGGTGTCGTCCGCGAATTTACTTAAAATACAGTTTATACCTTCATCAATATCATTGATGTATACTATGAAAAGTACTGGACCTAAAACAGAGCCTTGAGGAACACCGCTATTTACTTTATGCCACTCTGACTCTTTTCCGATGATAACACGTTGTTTTCTGTCAGAGAGCCAATCTCCCAGCCATTTCAGGGTATTTCCGGCTATGCCGTGAGCTTTTACTTTACTTATTAGTCTTTTATGTGGGACAGTGTCGAAAGCTTTCTGGAAATCAAGGTAAATAATGTCCACTGCTTTTGTCTCGTCATACGAGTTAAATACTTCATAAAAGAAGTCTAGTAAATTTGTTAGGCAGGAGCGCCTGTTTCTGAATCCGTGTTGGGAGTCTTTTATTATTTTATTCTCTTCTAGGAACGTGACAATCTTATTTCTAATTACTGTTTCCATCAGCTTGCACGCTACCGAAGTAAGACTGATTGGCCTGTAATTTGCTGGGAATGATTTATTTCTTTTTTTGAAAGTGGGTGTGACATTTGCTAGCTTCCACTCATTGGGGACTTTCCCCGCTAGTAACGTTTTATTATTAAATAAAGTTGTGAGTGGTTTAACGAACTCATTTTTTGCTTCTTTAAGAAGTCTGGGTGATATTTTATCTGGCCCAGGTGTTTTGTTTACGTTCATGCTGTTCATGACTGAGAGGATTCTATTTTCTGTGAAAATAAAGTTAGGCAGTGTGACACCCTGTGTCTGGATGGCGACGGTAGCAGGTTACCGTGAAGATCCTCAGTCGTGAAGATTGTTGAAAAGTAATTGTTAAGGGTGTTTGCCATGTCTACTTCGTTGTCTATTTGTATACCATTTTCCGTTAATGGACCAATTGTTGACGTTAGGACCCTTTTAGTTTTTACGTAACTGTAAAATTTTTTCGGGTTTGTCTTGCAGGAGTTTGCTGTCTGAGCTTCAACAGATTTCTTGCTGCGCCTTATCAGCTTTTTCGTTTGTCTGCGCAATCTGTTATGTGCTAATTTGTCATTTTCGAGGTGTGTTACTTTATATCTGTGGTATGCCTCTCTCTTTGCTAAAAGGCAACATATGATCTCGTTGTTCCACCATTTCGGTTTGGTGTTTTTAATGTTTCTTCTGTTACGTAGCGCTACACACAACTTCGTTGTTTCCTTTATCGTTATAGCTAAAGCTTCCCATGTTTTGTTTACGTCTGGTGTTTCCAGCAATGTTTTCCATTTAATGGATGCAAGATGCATGCGGAGGCTGTCATAGTTTGCACGCCGATAATCAGGCACTTTTTCTTTACTTTCATTTACCTTAGTTTTATTGAAGTTAATTGTAAATGATAAACTATGATGGTCGCTACTGCTAAATTCTGGTCCAATTCTTAGATCTTCGACTGTATTGTCATCATTAGTGAGGACAATGTCAAGAATATTGTTTCCTCGTCGGGTGCATGACGTGTTGGTGGAGTGAGCTTTCTAGTAAACTAGTGTAGAGCTGCCGACCTGTATGAACAGAGAATGGTTCGCCCCACCACGTGACCCGGAGGTTAAATCCCCTTAAAATCCCCCATTATTATGCAATTATTTGCGCAACAGATGTCCGCTATTTGTTCATAGATTTGTTCGTCTATAGCGTGTGATTGGGCTGGAGGGCGATAGAAGAGACCTAACGTTATTTTTTGTGACATTTTCTACATGAATGAAAATGAAATCAATGTTTGCAATGGCTGGGGTTTGTATCAAACGTGAATTAATATCACTTAACATACAACATTACACCGCCCCCTGTACGGTGAGATCTCTCTCAACTAAAAGAGTTATAGCCGGGAAGTGAGTACTCGGCCAGGTAGTCTCTGTGCGCTGAATTTATCCATGTTTCAGTGATACCTATGACGTCGTTGTTTTCCTCGTATATAAGAGCTCGCAGCTCATCAAATTTACTTCGCAAACTACGAGCATTAAAATAACAAGCTCTGATCTTATCTGAATGTGTAGATGTGCGTGTTGTATTTTCTACGAAACCGGTGTTTCCGCTATAGCTCGCCAGTTTTTTTGGTCTGAGGAGACAAACATTGTTATTTAATAGTCTCCCCATCGTCGGAGCACCCACTGAGTTCAAGTGAAGGCCGTCTCTCTGTAAGAGTCTATGTTCATTATAAGTCATTCTACATATCAATAAATTCTACGTTTTCCTGTTGGCAGAGAGTCTTCAATCTGTTATTAGTACTGAAGGCGATGTTATAAAAGCGAGCATCAGCCATAATCCTCAGGAGAATGCCTGAAATGATAATATTTTTGGATTTAGTTTTGTACTTCTGTATCATTTCCTTGTATTTCGCCATCAGTTCTGCTGAGCGGGTGTGCTGGACGTCGTTTGTACCTGCGTGAATGACATACAGTGTGTTACTAGAGGCGTCCTTTGTCACGTCGTCAATCAAGGCAGTAATGTCTTTCAGAGAGGCTCCAGGGAAGCAGTATCTCCGTCTACGAGAGGGGACACGCCCACAAAACTCCTCCAACTGACCTCGCACAATCGAGTCTGGTTTCTTCATGGACGTCCACCTGATCGCTGAGAATGGAAAAACGATTAAAGATGGTGAGGGGTAGATGGCTGTATGGTGTGTTTCTCCTTGCTCCGTTTCTGACAGGTGTAAATGCTGCCTCCTGTGGGGGGGGGGGGAGATTGTGGGGGTGAGGGTGAGGTACCTGGTGCACCTGGTGTGGCAGCAGTGGGAGGTCCATGGCTGATTCTATCATTATCTGCTACAAAGTCCTGCAATGTTTCAAATCGAGTTTTTAGTTCAGTGTATCTTTTGTTTCCTTCTTCCACAATTTCCTCAAGGCGTGCCCGTGTGTCCTGCAAAGAGCCAAGATTATTTTTAAGTTCTGCATACCTCTTGTTTCCTTCTTCCACCGCTACTTCAAGGTGAGAACGTAGGTCACAAAGCCTGCAGATAGGGCGAGAGAAGAAATCAATGAAGTATACTGCCGAGCGAAACGCCCACTGCATTCGTTACACGTTTTCAATTCAGAAGGCATATTTAGTACAGTGAATAGAAGTTTCTAGAAAAAACGAAAGTGGCGACGGTAGGAGAGCTGTCAAGGCATGCATGAACAGTAATTATAGTATTAGTGACTGATGGGCAGTCCGTCCGGGTGTGGCTTAAGCTGTTCCCTTGGGAAAATCAACTAATTCAACAGGGAAACCTGTGGCGTACAGTACACAAAAATACGCAACAACAAACACAATTGTTCCACAAAACGGGATTATTACAGTACCAAGCTACAAGTACAAAAAGTACGAAGTTGTTACAGAGAACAAACGAACAGGTAAAAGCAGACGAAGTCCTATTTACCGACAGAGAAGAACAAATTACAATGTTACACTGTGTTTGCGTCAAGTCTTGTGTAATATGTATGAAAAACTCTAAATTATAAAGAATGAGAACAGGTAAGGCAGAGCAAAAATTTCAAGAACTTAGCGCGGTCGCTGGTAGGTGGATGCCGGGCTCCGGGCCAGGTCAATGACGTCTGCACTTCACAAAGTAGTGAGCAAGACTGAGGAGGAGGAGGAGGAGGAGGAGGAGGAGGAGGAAGAGGAGGAGGAGGAGGAGGAAGAGGAGGAGGAGGAGGAGGAGGAGAAGAAGAAGAAGAAGAAAGAGGAGGAGGAGGCAGAGGAGGCAGAGGAGGCAGAGGAGGCGGAGGAGGAGGCGGAGGAGAAGGAGAAGGAGGAGGAGGAGGAGGAGGAGGAGGAGGAGGAGGAGGAGGAGGAGGAGGAGGAGGAGGAGGAGGAGGAGGAGAAAGAAAGAAGGAGAAGAGGAGGAGGAGGAGGAGGCAGCAGAGCAACACTAATGTCTCAGGTATGAAACATTAATATCCGATTAGAGCAAGTGAGCTTCTTCAGGTGGAGATGAAGGTACATTTCCCCCCCCCCCCCCCTCTCTCTCTCTCTCTCTCTCTCCTTTACTCTGACGCCTTCCCTCCCTCAGGCCGGGGAATATCCGCAGCACAACGTACGTCTCACTCACTGATATTTATGGTTTCCCTCCCCGAGAACTTATGCTTTCCTCTAAAACGAGTTAAAAAGTTATAAAAAAAAAGTAAATAGAGATGGAAATGGAGCGCTGGCAATAAGTGGATGAATTCAATGAGGTATTCAACCCCTTCAGTACTGGGACGTGTTTTTTTAAAATCTATTTTGCTTATTAACCGGCGATTTTATACAGCTTCAGAAACTCATGTGGGGGTAAAAAATGGTACAGACTCTGGCCATTTATTCCCCGACCTCTAAAAGCCCTTCTAATGTCAATAAAATCATCTTATAATACCCCAAACTTAGAGTAGAAACGTCTCTCAGTATTGAAAGGGTTAAATATCAACAGCCCCTCCCCCCGCCCCCCCTCGCTCTCTCTCTCTGACTGGCTGCGTCAGGCTTAAGAACACATCAGTGAATCATCATCATTAATTTCCTAGCCATGTGAAGGTTAACGTCATCAAGGTGACATCCAGGAATCCAAGATACGTCCGTCACCAGAATGGCACTCGGTGGGAAAGTTTCAAAAAGAGGTTAGAAAATAAGACGGTGTCACGATCAGAAAACGGACGTGCTGCTGAAGGGCCGGACAGTGCCAGGGAGGGAGGCCAAAGGAGCTGTAAAGAGACTCAAAGTGCCGAGCGGACACACTTCGATAGGCAGCAAGTGGAACATTTTTCTTGGAGCTTCGCGTGACTCCCTCTGACTCTGCTCCTCACGTTCATGTCTCCTCCTCTTCTCCTCTTCCCTATCCTTCGTCTTCCGTCCTGTTTTCTTTTCTTTTAATCCAACTCCTTCTTTTCTATCTTCATCCTCATCTGTGAGGTTCTACATGCTAAGCTTTCTTTTTCTCTTCCCTCCATCTTTCCTTCAGTTTTTTGTCCTTCCCCTACACGAGTCTCTCTTGCTTTCCCATTCTCTCCCCTTTATCTTCTGGTCTGTTTTTTCTAATCTAAGTCCTATCTTTCTCTATCTTCATCTCCATCATCTGTGACGTTCTACATGCTAAACTTCCCGTTCTCTTCCCTCCATTTTCCTCTACACCAGTCTCTCTCCCTCTCTCTTGCTTCCCTATCATTCCTTTTCCTCTCTCCCTCAGTTTCCTCCCTCTCTCCTGGTCCCACAATTTACTCTGCCCAGTCGTCCAGCCTCTTAAATCTCCCTTTCCCCCCCAAACTCCCACGCCTCTCTAAAAAAAAGTCGTGTACACCCAAGCCACCTTCTGTACCCCGTCAGCCTCCCCTTCAACTTTTCGTTCTGGACTCCTCAATCTCGTGTTAGTATTTAGGGAGACAAGGGAGTTGGCGTAGCGAAACACGGACACACTAGCTAAGAGAGAGACTTTCAGTGTAACTCCTTGTGCTTGCCCTTTCCAGCCGTGTGAAGAGGAGAGGTTCAGGTGAGATATTTTCAGTGCTATTTTTGGACTTTGGAGCGAGTTTTAGAGGTTTTGGTTCTCCGGTAAGGTTTCGGAGGGGAAAGGTTCGTTCAGGCAGACGAGTACATTGGATGGTAAACAGGGAGGGAAGGAAGGGAGTTGACAGGTCGAGTACATAGGAAGGTAGACAGGGAGGGAAGGAAGGGAGTTGACAGGTCGAGTACATAGGAAGGTAGACAGGGAGAGAAGAGAGGGAGTTGACAGGTCGAGTACATAGGAAGGTAGACAGGGAGGGAAGGAAGGAAGTTGACAGGTAAAGAGGTGGGAAGAGATAAAGTTGAGTTAGTCCTGAGAGACGAGACGCGTACTGAAAGTTAGAAAATGGAGAGATAATGAGTGGCGGGGAAAAAAGTACGGGAAAGTCTGGTCTCCTCATCTGACAAGAGAAAAAAGGATTGCGGGATAAAAAAAGAAGAAAAAAAAAAGAAAACGCACTCACCCCTTCCCTACACACAGCATGTCACAAAACACACCCCATCAACATATCACCCTATACACACCCACGTAACCTATCTCCCCTACACACAGACACACACACATACCTACCTACCCTTCCCCCCCACACACGCAGGCCTCACAGCTAATTCATCTGACTAAGGGACTCTCTCAAACCAGCCACGATGAAACCAAGCAAGACTCAGCAGGCAGCATCGTACATCCGGCAGCAGATGTCGCTATGTGTCGAGCTCTGATTGGCTGCGCGTGTCCTCTGTCGCAGCCAATTACCTCCGGGTTCTGTTAGTGGTATCAAGTGAAGCTCAGGAAAGAGGAAACTGAAGCCTGTGTTAAGCTCTATGAAACCTAGGGCGAGAGAGAGAGAGAGAGAGAGAGAGAGAGAGAGAGAGAGAGAGAGAGAGA
>CM035196.1:301058-314322 GCA_020233015.1 Callinectes sapidus | reverse complement strand
AATAATTCACAAGTACACAGTTAAGGTAAACAAAATTTATAATAAGTAACCAGAAGGTGCACTTATTGTGACACACATATACACACACGGATTACACTCCCGGTAAAGGTGTACATGCAAGGTTTAACTTATCCCGGTCAGGCCCTCATAAATCCTGTTACGGCCCCTACTTATAATGGTAGACAGCATAATACTGTAAGTACCTTATAAGGACGATAGCACACTTACTAGACGAAACTAGGGGTGCATCACAGGCTGTACGGATCTTCCTCCTCTCCAAATCTCTTACCTTTCCCCTTATTTCAATAGGTAACACCACAATAAAAAAAAAAACTGTTTACCTTAACTATACTTGTATTAAGAAAATACAAAGTAAATTATCACCTCCAACATAATATATCTCCTCCCTGGACCGCACCTGAGAAAATCACCACAAAGCACAATTCCCAGTTCACAATAATTCACCCAATACTCCACAACCCCAAAACAACACCTTAAGTTCACCTACACACTCAAAATCACCATATATATAACTAAATATGCACAAAAAGGCACCACAACAATCTCACCACACCAGTCCCCCTCGGCTTCCTCCTGGCTAGTCACCTCCGCCGCTCCTTGATACATTACGTCATTAGCACTTCGCCTCTCTTCCCTCAAGGGTAGATTACAATCCCCTCAACCCCAGTGGGCATTACAGTTTCAATATCCCTTTATAAGTACACACTTACAATACAAATGTTACACACTATAAGAAATATACAAGGAACTACATTAACTTGACCCGTCACAGACTCGTATCATGACATAACAAGACGCAACTCCTTACAAAGTCTCTTAATACATTCTCCTCTCACTTAGTGAATACAAAATAATAAATACAATAATAACTGAAGTAAAAGTACAATATAGACAACTTAAATCATTGATGTTAAAACATTTAACAATAATATTTTCAGTCACAAAAGAAAACGGGAATATTTCATGGTACACTAAGGAATTCATAGTAACCCTAACACAAGGCACACACTTTTCAGTACACTTAAGCGACTGGGCTGCGGAATGACCATGCTATCAGCCATTATTGCCATGTACCGCCTCACAGAGACTATTGTAGGGTGTGCAGTTGTCACGGCTACGGTTGGGGTAAGACAGGGTTTGTCTACATCATCTCTTTATAATATATGTAGACGAGCTGATAAAGATGATGAAAGACAGGTGTGAGCTTGAGAGTTTTATTGATTGGTTGGATATTTTGTTGTTTATGGATGACACAATTTTATTAGCTACAACTAGGTCAGATATTTTGAAAAAAAGTTTAGGTTTTGTATGAGTTTTCTGATGAATATGGAATGAAAATTAATGTAGATAAGACAAAAAAAAATCTTAATTAATGGAGAACGTGGGATGTTGTGGCACTGCAGGTGGGCAGGCTGGTGATAGAGCACTGCAGTAGCTACGTGTACCTGGGCAGCCCTTTTACGTGCCACGGGTCGATATCATCGGCAGTCAAATTACATGCGCAAAACAAATTGTGTCACGTTTTAAAATATGTATCTTTTTACACGGAAAAACAATGACATTCCTTTTATCGTGAAACGTAGGCTTTTTGATGTTGGACTAATGTCGGCTCTTTTATATGATTGTGAGTCTTGGGTGTGTGCCGATGTGAAACATGCAACCAAATTATATAACTTGGCGATAAGAGAGCTTTTAGGCGTCATGAAAACTACACCAAATTTTGTATGTTATGCAGAGCTAGGCTACCCCACACTCCCAGACCTTTTGTTTGATGTTAATGTTTTTAGGTGAAAAGTTTTTTATTCATCATTTTTTTTCTAGACTAGTTGTTTGACGTTAATGTTTTTAGGTGGAAAGTCTTTTTGTTTCTTCTTCTTTTTTTAGACTACGTGTTTGATGTTAATGTTTTTAGATGGAAAGTCTACGATTGGCGTTTTTTTTTTTTTTTTTCTTTAAGTATTACTTCTGCGTACAGCTAGACTAGTTGTTTGATGTTAACGTTTTTAGGTGGAAAGTCTTTTTTTTTTTTTTTTCTAGACTACGTGTTTGATAATGTTTTAGATTGAAAGTCAATGATTGGCCTTTTTTTTTTTCCTTAAGTATTACTTCTGCTTACGCATTGATCATAATATTTTGGACTACAGTTGTATTTTATCAGTGGACATTTCTACTTGCGTTTAGATTACTATATATTTTCACAAGGAAATGTCCATTTTCTTTGTAGCCGTGGTCAGTATACAGATCTATCTATTTATCTATCTATCAGTGTGTGTGTGTGTGTATAATAATAATAATAATAATAATAATAATAATAATAATAATAATAATAATAATAATAATAAGCGGTTTATTGGTAGGGCACGCCCGACCAGGGACTGAAAATTTGTACCAAGGGGGGGGGGGGGGAATATCTTATTCTAGAAGTAAAAAGCTACCTAAATCTACGACTTATATAACTATGGTCTACTACTGTCCATTGTTTATTCCCGGATTATGGTGGGGATGGTACTTCCTCCATATCTGTCCGTGCGTGGGGGTTTCAAAGGCACGCGTTTGTTCGAGTGCCTCGTTGACCGTCTGGGAAGCGGCGCGCCTGGTGGTATGAAGTGGCGGTGACGCTGGCTCCTGAGCAGGCCTGCCCCGAACACGGTGAGGTGTGTGTGTGTGTGTGTGTGTGTGTGTGTGTGTGTGTGCGTGCGTGCATGTGTGTGTGTGTGTGTGTGTGTGTGTGTGTGTGTGTGTGTGTGTGTGTGTAGGTTGGACAGGCGCGTGTGGCAGGCAATAAAGTGGCAAGGGAAGTATAAGGATAATAATGTGATTGATGATGCGAAAGTTCAAACTAATGAAGAATTTAGGATATTCTATGAAGGGGTAAATAACCCACTTGGTGTAGAATGTATAGTGCCTAATGAATTCAGAACAAATGTAACTATACCAATATCAGATGATGACATAACAATTAATGAAGTTTACAAGCAGGTACACAGGTTAAAGTATGAGAAGGCTTGTTGACCAGATGGAGTAAATCCTGGTATCATTAAGGTTTTACCAGATAGATGGATGTGTTTTATATTACATCTTTTTAAATCAGTCTTTCCCTCTTTTTTTTTATCTATACAAAGTGGGCATTTTCATGGGAATTTATGGGCTAAAGGAGACCACCTAATGGAGGCCTCCTATCTGAAAACCCACCCACTAGAGGGCCGTTACCCCGAGTGGACGCCCAATTTCCACTCAGACCGTAGTCAGTATTCGAAACTATGCGCTCGGGGATCCTAAGGCCCCCAGAGCGCAAGCGGTTCTACTGTACCACGGCGGCCCCATATCCTCGTATCCTCCATACTGGCAGACTTCTCGTATGGTCTCGTATGGTCACGATATATAAAAAAGGTGACAAAACTCTGCCCAAGAACTACTGTGGCATAAACATAGTCAACTTTTTTGCAAAATTGTATGATATGGTACTGTCGAGCCGCCTAAACATGTGGTTTATATAATTTCGGGAGCAGGCGGGGAGCCAGCAAGGACGGGGCAGTATAGAACACATCGTTGCTCTTAGACTACTAGTTGACCTTGCCAAAAGAAGGAAACGAGAGTTATTTGTGTGTTTCATCGATTTTTTTTATGGCTTACGATCGTGTGCCTCGTGCGAGGTTATTTCACTTGTGGGTCGCGGATGCTGGAGGCGATGGTGGTGGTGTACACGGCCAGGCTTAATCATCGGCACTGCTGTAGTAGAGTAAAAAATCGGTGTTAGACAAGGCTCCCTGACATCATGTTAACTATTTACAACATTTACATAAATGCTATTATTAAACTGAACAGATCAAATTGTGAGGCAGATGTTTTTTTTTGCGGTAGCTCCATCTCTTGGTTCTCATGGACGACACGGTTCTGCTCTCAACAACTCGCCAGGGTATGCAACGTAAGCTTTTACCCCTCATTCAATTTTGCACAGAAAATGGTATGCTTGTCCACACTTTTAAAACAAAGTTATTTGCAATTCGTACTTCGGCGAGAGATCGTGAGCCGTTCAGTATCGGGGAGATGGTGATGCAGCGGTGCGAAAGATACGTATACCTCGGGAGTGTATTCACGAGTGACGGCTGCCCTCCGCCATCGCCGCTCATGCCCGGGCCAAGATGTGCCACCTCCTTAAATTAGTATCTTTTTTTTTTTTTTGTTAGATGTAACGGAGGCATTCCATTTTATGAAAAAGAGAAAATATTTGAAACAGCTTTAATATCAAGCATTTTATACGGGTGTGAGTCTTGGTTTAATGGGGATCTGAGACAGAGAAATTATGTAACTGCTTTGGGTTAGAATGACAAAATGTACGGATGTGTGTCACGTTGAGCTTGGGTATCCACCACTGAAGACAATTGTATTGTCAAAACAGAGAAAGTTTTTCCAGCGGCTGTGGGAGGAAAGACGTGGAATGTTCGATGATCCGTAGGCGCACGCCGTCAGACCAATCATAACACAACTCAACAATAAGTGCTCACATTAATAATCTGATTTGCAGGTCTTTACACGATATTTCAGTAAGTACAGAATGTATGAGAAGATCAATTGCTAACCCTACATCATCCTGACGACAAAGCTACCTTTTAATGAACCCGTCTCTAACAGTTCATGATATATAGTTACAAAAGTTGGGTTAACATTAATGAATTGCACAGAACTGCGTTCAGTCGCCTGTGGGTCATCGGCCACAACCTGGCAATCGAGACTGGCCGTTGGAATCGATGGAGTCTTGAGGTGGCGGTGCGGCTGTGTCCTTGAGGCGCGGTCCAAACAGAGCTGCACGTGCTTGAGTTATGCCCGTTGCCTCGGGACGTGAGTGTTCAGTATAACTTCAAGTCCTGGAACCAGATAGTTCAGTGTGATGCATAATACCCAACTGCAGAAATAGTATACATAGTATTCTCTTGGTATGACTGATGCTTTCACTAGTTTTCATTTGTGCGTTCTTTCTAATTTCATAGAATTGGAATATATGTATTTGGGAAATTTCTAGGTCAATGATTTATTCAGAACCATAATTGTTATAGCGACTTTAGGATCAATGTATATATTATTGATTAACCCTTGTAATTCAAATATTTATCATATGAAATTGTGGTTAACAAACACTATCTATCTATCTATCTATCTATCTATCTATCTATCTATTTATCTATCTATGTGTAAGTGTGTGTGTATGTGTGTGTGTGTGTGTGTGTGTGTGTGTGTGTGTGTGTGTGTGGCTGTGGGTGTGTGCGTGCGCTCGCGTTTGTGTGTGTGTGTGTGTGTGTGTGTGTGAGTGTGTGTGTGTGTGTGTGTGTGTGTGTGTGTGTGTGTGTGTGTGTGTGTGTGTGTATCGAACGTACCATAACATCCATATGAACTAAGGACCAATTACTACTAGTGATCATATACCAATAATTCTAGATATAACAACATCCCCAATCCTAATTCCATCATCCCCTAGATGGAACTTAAAAAAAACGCAAATTGGACAAAAAAAAAAAACCGATAAAAAACTTAAAAATGAACATTACTAACCTAATGGAAGGTACCTTAGAAGAAATTGATAAAGCCATAGATGAATGGTATGAAATAATTGACTCCGCACTTGAGAACCACATTCCTCCCCCCCAAAAAAAAAAAAAAAAAAAAAAACTACCAACACAGAAGCGTAGCAACTACACCAAAAATTACAATAATAGCATTCAACAACATAAGGCAACATACTTCAATATATGGCTGAAGCCTTCAGCATTACATATATTACAAGATGTTACAATCCACCCTGGAAGAAAGATTACAATCAGATGTTACGGCGCTCCTGCTTACCTCTTGGCCTTCCTTCAAAAGAGCAGCATCGTGAACAATACTATCCTAATAACCTCAAGGTGAAAACAATACCAAGGACTGAATGTACAGCGTTATACTTACTTTATTGACAATCACTTCACCAAAATGTTATTGCATGGGTACTGGGAAGGCAAACTGTGAGTTGCTCCAAGAACTCAGTGTGTTATACTGAACTTTTAGTCCTACAGTTAGACAGGCAGCTTACAACTCTTACATAGCCTCCCAATATATTTACTGAAACACTATACTAAATCCTAGTCCCAGAAAAAAAAAGAGAAAATTAGGAAATAAGATGAAGTTTTTAGTCACATATCCTTGTAACAACAGTGAGGCCACCTCAGGTCTACCTAGGTCGATGGTCAAAGCTCTACTCCCCTCCCTCGATTTAACCGAAGCTCACAAGCAGTTAAAATCCGACAGATATCTTACAAACACTTAGATTGGTGGAAAACTCACCCGAGAGATCACGTGACAGCACGTCAAGATCTTACTGGTCGCGGCATGGGTAGGGGAAGATGTCCAAGTGATTACCTATCAAGCAGTCTGATTGGGGCCGGCACGACTAGCCAGGTCACGTGAGGTCACATTTCAATTGTCATTGGCTAATTTAAGTGCAGAGCGGCAAGTTAGTCAGAGTTATTATGTTATGTTAGTCAGAGAATATCATTGCAACAGTGATCAGGCGGGCTCGTCCAATACTATTAAGGGAAAGAAGAGAAGCAATAGTGAATAACAAATGAAAGAAAAGGAAATTAGTATTATACTTACCTTAGAATTGTCATTATATATCCATAACAAATAAGTGGGGAAGAAGCACATGACACATAATACAACAACAACAGGAATAAACTTATGATAAAAACAGCAGACGCATATAGGAACCCACACCTATTTTTGAAAAAAAAAAAAAAGAATAATTTCCGGACAGAATACCTCAGACCCTAAGTATTTCATAGACGAATACAATAAGGAGCTATTCACGTCAGATACCCAGGAGAAAGAATATAGAAAAATATGGGAGAAGGTGTTTCACAAGGATGATAGTATATCGGACAGTGACGACGATGAAAATGAGAATCCACAAATACACACTCTTTTTTAGTAATAACTTACACAGAATAGCGCTACATAACTACGCCAACCACATAAGACTCAACACATCACCATTTGACAGAGAAAAAAAAACATAGGATATTAAACACAATAAAAGGGATCAAGAATACTTCCCCTGAAGATAGCAATATAAACAAATCCTTTTGATGCAATCTACTGCCTGTTCTCATGAGTACACTAACTAACATTTAAAACACAACTCTATCTATAGGTTACTTCCCTGATAAGTGGAAAAGATCGATCATTTAACTCATCCCCAAACCCGGAAAAAATCCACATCAAGCCATTAACAATGGACCAACATATCTTTTAGAAGTTTCTGGCAAAATATTTGAGAGGATAAGATTAGATTAAAAAAAACATATGGAAAGTAACAATATCTACAACCAAAATCAGTTTGCCTTCCGTTCGCATAGAGCAGGGGTGTCAAACACGCGGCCCGCGGGCCGCATGCGGCCCGCCACACTACTATGTGCGGCCCGCGGCACGTCTCATATTTCAATCTTAGGTCTTTTTACAGGAATGATTAAGCCAGCCAGTTCTTTCCATTTTAAAGTCATTATATAAAGATATAAAGATACTATTATATTCTTTGGGCGGTGATGTTCCTCTGTGGTATAGTAACTCCCAACCTCGTCAAGTGTGTGTGTGTGTGTGTGTGTGTGTGTGTGTGTGTGTTGTGTGTGTGTGTGTGTGTGTGTGTGTGTCCGGCTCGCCGCCACCCGCCAACATTCTCTCTCTCTCTCTCTCTCTCTCTCTCTCTCTCTCTCTCTCTCTCTCTCTCTCTCTCTCTCTCTCTCTCTCTCTCTCTCTCTCTCTCTCTGTTATTGTTAAAAGTATTTTTCTTAATAAAAGTAAGTGATTGCAAACACAATGTCACCAGCAGGAACTTTACCATCTGCTTCAAGTTTCCCATCGTGTTTTGTAGTGAATGAATTATTCTCATATATTTTTACGTAAATCATGTGACCATTTCGTCTCGTCGACTGCGTTCCAAAGCCAGTGACTATATATGACGAGAATACACGTAGTCGTACTGGCCCTGCTCCGTAATATACATGTATTAGACGTGACCATAACTCGTCATTCCTCCGTCTCACCGAGAATCGGCCTTTGACTTCAGTCCTGCTTTGTCCTTCGAGAGCGTCACAGCGTCAGATTTTGGTGTGACTCTTACTGCATATCATCTCATCATGATTTCCAAGAAGCGAACAGTTACTGAAGAACATCGTGTGATGCAGGAAAAGTGGAAAATATCTTACTTTTTTGCTGAAGTGAATGGAAAACCAACTTGTTTGATTTGCAACCAAACTATAGCGGTGTCAAAAGAATATAACATTCGGCGACATTACACAAGCACTCATGCTTCAAAGTATGATGTGTATAGTGGAAAACTTCGTGAAGAAAAAGTAAAGACGCTAGAACAGTCTCTCAAAAGGCAGCAGTCAGTGTATCAGCGTGTTCATGAAGCCAGTGACACTGCAGTACGGGCAAGTTATAGGATTGCACGGGAAATAGCTGTGTCATCGAAACCATTTTCAGAAGGGGACTTTATAAAGAAATGCATGATGATGGCCGCAGAAGATATTTGCCCTGAAAAACGTAGATCATTTGCAAACATAGCCTTTCAAGAAATACAGTTGCAGAAAGAGTAAATGAACTGTCAGAAAATCTTAATAGTCAGCTCAAAGAAAAAGTTGCTAAATTTGTAGCATTTTCTGTAGCAATCGATGAAAGTACAGACATTACTGACATAGCACAACTAGCAGTGTTCATACGTGGTGTTGATGAAAATATGCAGGTAACTGAAGAATTTGTGGAATTAGTACCAATGAAAGGAACAACAACAGGGGATGATATATTTGTGAGTTTGACTGGTGCACTTGATAGGATAGGTGTTGACTGGAAGAAAACTGTGAGTCTGACAACAGATGGAGCATCTCAAATGGTTGGTAGAAAGGCTGGCGTGACAGCAAAGTTAAAGGAAAAACTACTCACCCTGAATTCAGACCATCAAATTCACAGTGTTCATTGCATAATTCACAGGGAAGTGCTTTGCAGTAAAATATTAAAGATGGATCACGTTATGGATGTTGTCAAGGCAGTAAACTTTATACGAGCGCGAGGTCTGAACCACAGACAGTTCAACTGCCTATTGGAGGAAACTCACTCTCACGGTCTGCCTTATCACACTGATGTTCGTTGGTTAAGCCGGGGAATTGTGCTGAAGCGCTTTTATGAATTAAGAAGTGAAATACAAAGTTTCATGCATAACAAAGGAAGAAATGTCCAGGAACTGAAAGACTATGATTGGCTTCAAGATTTAGCCTTCATGGTAGATATGACAGAACACTTGAATTTGCTCAATACAAGACTGCAAGGTCGCAATAAATTGGTGACAGACATGCATGAGTCCATTCGTGCTTTTGAGGTGAAGCTCAAACTTTTTGAACGTCAACTAGCAGCGAATAATGCTGCACACTTTCCTACACTGAAATCATTGCAAAGCACACCTGAGTTTCGTGGAATTATCAGCAGAGAAAAGTACTGCAACATGATTTCCAAGTTACTGAACGAATTTGGAGAAAGATTTGCAGACTTAAAGAACCTTGAGAGTGATTTCTCGATCTTTCGAAATCCTTTCGCTGCAAATCCTGATGAGACACCAGAGGATATTCAGTTAGAACTAATTGATCTTCAGTGCGATTCTGCGTTGAAGGAAAAGTTCTCAAGTGTTGATGTTGGTACATTCTATCAATATGTTGGGCCAAGATATCCTCGAATCAAATGTTTGGCATCAAAGATTATGTCAATGTTCGGCAGTACCTATGTCTGTGAGCAACTCTTCTCACTGATGAACTTGAACAAGTCTGGACTCAGGTCTCGGCTCACTAATGAACACCTCAACTCAACACTGAAAGTAGCCATTGCTCAGTCTCTGGCGCCAAACATAGACGAACTTGTACAGACCAAGAGGTGCCAAGTTTCTGGGAGCAGCACGACCAGGAACTAAGGTAAATGATGCTTCCTTTTCTTTACTGGTTTATCTTTTGGTTAGTACGTGTGTGCAAACGCGAGTGAAGGTAGAATATATTATTATTATTATTATTATATAATTACCTATTATTATTATTATTATTACATAATTACCTATTATTATTATTATTATTATTATTATTATTATTATTATTATTATTATTATTATTATTGTTATTGTTATTATTATTATTACTATTAATATTATTATGGTCATACGTGATTATCTGGCCCGCACATTGAATGTGAAGGTGAAATCTGGCCCCTTGGGATAAATGAGTTTGACACCCCTGGCATAGAGGGACACACCAAACTCTCGCCCTGATCACTTAAACAATAGCACCAAACAAAGGATATAAAGGACAATGCCAAGTTGCATTTAGAGACATTACCAAAGCTTTCGACAAAGTATGGCATTTAAGCATGAAGTACAAATTTCTACATTTACAATTACCTACAACAATAGAAAAAATAATCATTGAATTCTTAGATGATGATCGCTCCGCCAAAATAAAAGTTAAAAATTACCTTGGTAATACAATAAGTTTCGAAACGGGAGTACCACGACAAAACGTAATATTACCAACTCTCTTCACAATCTACACTAATATTATTCCAACTCCAGGACACGGCACCAACATAGTATGCGGTGACGATATCGTCCAAATAATTGGTCATAAGGGGAAATCAAAGAAGATAATTGTATAACAGAGAGAGAAATCAAAAGAATAAACAAATTTGAAAAATGCATGAAAAATCAAAATAAATATTACAAAATTCACCCCCATGCATGTAGGCCCTACAAACAGAATTCCACTTAGCATAGACAAAAACCACATGAAATTCCACAAAGATGGCCTAAACATTTCACACACATCATATATAAACCATGTCAAGGATAGGAAAAACAAAGTCAATACTGCATTAAATATGATACACAGAATAAAAAAATATCCCAGAAAAAAAAAAAATGAAGATCCCTTTAGTAAAAGCATTAATTCTACCAATCTTAATGTACCCTATCTTGCCATTACACAAAATAAGCGACATACAAATAGGAAAACTACAAAAGTACAAAATAAAGCAATTACGATTTGAAACAAATCAATAATATCCATATACAATGACAACAGAGGAGATCTACAGATATACTAACACAAAGTGCGTATTTATACAAGACCAAGCAAAAAATAATTAAAACTCAATAGAACTAATGAGGAATGAAACAATAATAAATGAATAATAAAAAAAAAACATATATAAAATTATCAGAGACTTCCCAAGTAGTCGGGAGAAAATCAATCAAGAAGTACACCCAAAATACAAATAAAATATTGCAGAACTATCCCATCCCAAAGCCTTACCGTAACAAGGAAAAATCTATAGCATTTTTTCACCCGTACAATACTTACCTCTTACCTCGTGCCCTTAGTTGTCGGGGTGGATGTGTGAGGAGCAGGGTGGCTCCCTATGGACTTCGTTCTGACCCCTGACAAGGGGAGCTTCCTCTGGTGATGTGCGCAAACACAGCTGGCAGCGAGAGAGAGGAGAGATTAGAGAGTCGAAAGTAATCTTGCCAAAAAAGAATACAAGATCTGTCAACGACAAAATCTAAACAAAATTAACATATTCACTGAACTAATATTAAAATTATGTTATGTGAGAGATACAAACACATAACAAAGAATAGAAAAAAACATCTTTAAGTAAAATACATACACATTGTCTAAAGACACTGCAATTATCTATTTCCAGCAATCCTATTCTAAAAGAATAAAACCTACAAATACATATGGAGCAGAAGAGGGACAGTGACCAGTGCAAGAGCAAAGATGTTTTAGAGGTAAAAAAAATGGAAAATGGAACGTCGACCACTTATCATCTACCACTGTACTCCAATGTTTTCTTGTTTTTTTTTTCTTGCACCCCCCCCTCCCCGTTTTTATATCTTAATTTTTCCAAACTTTTCTTTCCAACATTCGCATTCGCACTCTACATTCTGCCTGAAGATGTTCCCTGTAGAGGAACGAAACGTTGCCAACTTTACTTTCAGACAGTTCCTCGGTGCTCATACTGCTCCATAAAAAGAATTAGTTAGACAAACAGAAAACATACAGCAAAAACTGAACAATAGTAAAGTTGCTCTTGCCTTCAACATCATCTGCAAGACAGAGAATATATATATATATATATATATATATATATATATATATATATATATATATATATATATATATATATATATATATATATATATATATATCAATTCCTGTCACTTTTTTAGCTTTCTTCATCGTTGCTTCTTTGTCGCTGAATTGCTAGAAACGTCTAACGATGGTCCAGAGGTCAAAGTGGGGGGACCTACCCTATGAGGACGTTCAAGTTTCACAAATAATAGTTGAACCTTATTTTCAAGCAATTTGCTCAAGGTGTCTGCGGTCTGCCCCCGAGTTTCTCCGACTGCTTTTTTTCTTTTTTTTCTTGTAGGCGTGTAATTCGCAGGTTGTTAAGTCTACTGTAGTCTTCTTGATAGTTGACACTTTGTTGTAGTACATTTACTTGACTTTGGAGTTGCTCAATTATCACTTCTTTTTCGTAGTCTAAATTTTCGAGTGTCCTTGCTTCTCTTCTTAGGTCTTTCACTTCCATTTGAGAAAACTCCAGTCTCTTTATTAGCTCGCCGTGCCTTCCAAAAAACTGGATCGTCTTTTGCAATTGCTTCACCAAAATATCCATTGCTTAATGCGCTGTCTACTACTGAGCTTCAAGTAACACTTTAAAACCTTCCATATCCATGGTTGGATTGCTTCACCAAAATATCCATTGCTTCACCATTGTCCATTCATCCATTGTCCATTCATCCATTGTCACCATTGTCCATTGCTTCACCAAAATATCCATTGCTGAATGCGCTGTCTACTACTGAGCTTAAAGTAACACTTTAAAACCTTCCATATCCATGGTTGGCAAGTAGCAGAGCATTGAGGAAGCACGTCTGATCGCTTGTATGGTCTGTGTGTGTGTGTGTGTGTGTGTGTGTGTGTGTGAAATGAAGTTGTCGTATTTCATTTGTAGCTCATCATTCAGATTTTTTGTGATATATGAAAATCTCTCTCTCTCTCTCTCTCTCTCTCTCTCTCTCTCTCTCTCTCTCTCTCTCTCTCTCTCTCTCTCTCTCTCGTCTCTCTCTCTCTCTCTCTCTCTCTCTCTCTCTCTCTCTCTCTCTCTCTCTCTC
>CM035196.1:243280-263280 GCA_020233015.1 Callinectes sapidus | reverse complement strand
TTGCATGTAAAAAATAATCTGTGCCACATATTGAAATATGTATCATTTCTCAAGAAAAATAACGATGTACCATTTATCATGAGGCGACGAGGACTCGATGCTGCCATGATGTTATGCCTATTATACGGATGCGAGTGGGGCGCTGATGTCAAGTTTGTCAGTAAGTTATACAACTGGGCAATAAAACAACTCTTGGGAGTTCGAAGAACCACTTCAAATTTAGTGTGTTATGCTGAAGCGGGTTACCTATCGCTTCCATACTTGATTAAGTTTAAACAACACAATTTTTAAAGAACATACTGTTAGAGAGATCAGGCATACAGGATGATCTTTTGTCATTTGCAATTCGCACTGTAGCTAACACTAATACGCACACAGGGAAACTTGTACGAAACTTCATTACGAACCACCCTCTCATAATGACCTCACTGATAAGAAATGTCCAAAATTTAATTGCAAATTCTGATTGTTCTCGTTGCCTGGTATATAAGAAAATTAACCCTGATTTCTCCGTGCATGATATATATAGATCCAGACATACAATTAAGGAGACTCACAGAATATAATTCACGCGATTTCGTGTCTGGTCACAGCTTAGCTGTGGAAACAGGCCACTGTAATCCGCATGGTCGCGGTCGCCTCCCTGTGGAAGAGTGCCTTTGTGTCTGTGGTTTGGTACAGAATTGGTACGTAATTGAGTTTTGTCCACTGACACAGAATATTAGGGAAGCAAATGGTGTTGTTAGTGTGGAAGATTTGTTTACAGGCTGCAATGATCTTCGTAAAACATGCAGGATTATTTATGAAATCTTACATACCTAGTTTGTCGCTGATCAAATCCCAGATAGTGCTTTTGCCTGATGAAAATTATAAGGATATATAGTTAATAATTGATATTTGGACTACACTTATATATTTTTTAATGTGAATTTAGTTATATGATAAGCAATTTTAAGTTTTTATGTAATTAGTCCTAGTGTAATTAATATTTTATGTTGGGGTCAATAAACTATATGTCTATCTGTGTGTGTGCACGTGCGTGTCTGTGCGTGTGTGCGTGTGTATGCGTTTGTGTGTGCGTACTTGTGTGCGCCCGCGCGCGTGTCTGTATGTGTGTTTGTGTGTGTGTGTGTGATAATAAAATACGGTTTATTAGGAATAGCAGCCTACATTTTCGGCTGATGTTCTAACATTCATACATCTATACTATCCAACCACATCTTACATCCAGATACGTGGCTGCTAGATATCGCCAACAAGCCTATTGGCCTTGGCCCTGGGATGCAGGCCATCTTGTGCATTTTTATTCGGAACTTGTTTCTCCTACCCAGCAGCGGATCACAACTTCTGACTTAGGTGGAGAGGGGCGACATACTTGAATAGAAGCCTTGCCCAAATGACTTCCAACCTGACCGGGGAATCGAACCCAGGCTTTCCCGATTGTGAGTCGTGTGTGTGTGTGTGTGTGTGTGTGTGTGTGTGTGTGTGTGTGTGTGTGTGTGTGTGTGCCCTCGACTTGCATCCCATACTTACTTGCTGCTAGGTGAACAGGGTCAAGATACACATTAAGAGGCTTCCCCATTTGCCTCCCCGTGCCTGGGATTCGAACCCTCTCGGTTGTGAGCCGAGGGTGCTAACCGGTGCTAGCGGTGTGTGTGTGTGTGTGTGTGTGTGTGTGTGTGTTCACATTAAATGACAAAACTTGCGGAGAAACATCCTAGACAAAGAATATAAGAATAAGAATATCAAAACCTCCGGTGATCCATTCAGCAAGATTTATATAAAGTAGGATGTCCATCATGCGGTACGCAAAAAATGGCAAAGGCTGCGTGATGCTGAGAAAACGGAAAAAGAGGAACCTGAAAGCTCCGGAAGTGTAGTTCATCTCGATACTCAGAAGCGTAAACTATATCGAGATGGCTGTGTTATTGATAGTTGGAAGCCCCAAAATTTTTTACTCGCCCACAGCAAGTGACGAATTTGTCCTTTATATCATTGAACGCGAATGGTGTATATACGAAAATTGAAAAAAAAATCTGAAAAAAAAAATAAATAAAAGTTTTTAACTAAGTTTGATGTGGTTTGTATAATTCAAGTCAAAACAGGTCAAGTAGTGAGAGTCACCGGGTACATGTGTTACTTCAGTGTAATGGTTGGGTCAGCAGAGCATGGGGGCGTGGTGGTGTGTGTTAAAAACTTTCTCGCCCATCTCGTGCAAGATGTTGCTGTGAGCGTGGGTGATCAGGTGTGGATAAAGCTAAAAATCATGTCTCGTACCATCTTCACCTTTTGTTATATACCACCCAGTGATTCCCCATTTTACTCCGCTGTCTCATATGCTGCTATTCAGGAAAAGTTAGTTATTTATTGTACTGGGAATCCGAATGAAGAGTAAATCACGGATCATAACTTTCCTTTATTGCTTGTGGTAATGTTTCGACCTGGAATACAATACAATCATAGCAAATCTAATCCTGGAATAACAAAACATACAAATAAAGATAATCACATAAGTGCATCACAAATCCATCGTCACTTGACCTTATACAATAGGGCTAAAACATACCCATCATTTCATACACGTAACCGTCACACAAATAGCAACTGAATTACACAAATGCAGCTAATAAATTACATCACAAGGTACTCACTTCAGTGGCCCACAACAATGTCCTCCGAACCCAAGTAGTACAACCTGCTAAATCCCATCATGCATCGCCCCGTAACAATCATAATTCAGTCCGCTGGGCTGTAGCTCCTCCGTCTGTCAACAATAACATCAAACCTAAAGTTTGCCCACTCATATGGTCTTCCATAATGTACAACAATAATCTAAATCACAACAGCGAATTGAAGATAGAAACCAAACTGCACAATGGAGGTCCAAACACCATGAAAACCCAGAGTACAATAGTGGGCCGGTTATGTAAGATACACAATCGTCACACAAATAACAACTGAATTACACAAATGCAGCACATAAATTATCTCACGAGGTACTCACTTCATTGGCCCACAGCAATGTCCTTCGAATCTCAGTAATACAGACCTGACCTGCTAAATCCCATCATACATCGCTCCGTAACTGTCATAATCCAGTCCGCTGGGCTGTAGCTCCTCCGTCTGTCAACAATAACACCATACCTAAATTTTGCCCACCCATGTGGTGTTCTATAATGCACAACAATAATCTAAACTATGACAACGAATTGAAGGTAGAAACCAATCTGCAGAACGGGGGTCCAAACAACAAGAAAACCCACAGTACAATAGGGCAACTATTTTCACAGGTAGTGGGTAGTCAAAAATACATCCGTGATGTGCAACATATATAATACAATATACATACCCAAATTTTTGCTGCATTATCAAATAATGTATCCAACTATCACGATAATGATACAAACAATACGAAAACCCACAGTACGATAGTAGGCCGGCTCTGTAAGCCCGCCAGGCCGACTATGTTCATAGGTAGTGGGTAAACAAAAATACATCCGTGATGCGCAACATATACAATACAATATACGTACCCAAAATTTTGCTGCATGATCAAATAAGGTTTCCAACTATCATAATAATGATACACTCTACCTCCAACCAAATTGCCGAAAATACATGTATGCATAACATATATTCCTTAATGTAGAACCATACAATCTACAACCATGAAATGATGAATGTAGTATGATCACATTACAAATAATTTTGTTCTTCCTTGGGTGATAAAACTATTAAACTATGCAGTGATCTACTCTTTACTTTGTCTGCTGCTCCTGCATATCTTTTGCCTTCCTTGACTACCTTGTACCTCAAGTCTACATCTCTTACAACTCCATCACGCCCTGGGTCTGCCTTTATAACTTGAGCTAGTTTCCACGTTCCTCTTTCAGGATGGTTATCTTGGATTAGGACCACATCACTACTAACCTTCACATTCCTTCTATTCGTGTGCCATTTTTGTCTCACTACCAGTGTGGGAAAGAAATCCGTTGCCATTTTTTCCAGAAAGAGTCTACAACTATCTGAGTAAATTTTAGTCTTCTTTTATGTTATCCCTCAACATTATACCTTCCCTTTTGACATTCACCTCTAGATCGGTCCAACAGCAAATCATTAGGGCAAAGATAACTTCCAAGTTCTAAATCAAAACAAGGCTTCACCCCCATGGGTCTTCCATTCATCAAATTAGCTACACTGAAAAGGCTGTTTGAAGTTCACCAAAAGTTAACAGTCTCCAATTGCAATGCAAAAGCTTCTTTTTACAGATTTGACAAGTGATTCACTGGCACCGTTGTACTACGGCGCATCACTTGGTTTGTTGAACTTCCAAGTAACTCCCTCATTTACACCAATTCTTTCAGTATCTCTACCAGCTGCAATTAGTTGACTTCCCTTGTCAGAAAACAGTATTTTGGGGGAGCCCCTGATTGAAGTAAATCTTTGATAGGTTGTCAAAAATTCAGATGCACTATATTCTTCGGCCCTAGTTACCTGGCAGTTGAATATTACGCCATATACCTTCCACTGAGTTCTCCTTTTAACTGTGCCTTTTATCGTGAATGGTCCAAATAAGTCAATAGGTGTATGGCAGAATGGTGGAGTTGGTTTTAACGTTTCTGATAACATCTGACCCATGGACTGTTCCTCAGTTTGCTTTGAGAGTTTTCTGCATACAACACATTTATTCTTAACTGACTCTGTTGTTTTTCGGACTCCTGGAACCCAAAACTTTGTTTTCAATTTGGCTAAGGTAGTTTCAATACCCGCATGATCTATATTATGCAAACTAACTATAAATAATCTAGTAATTGGCTGGCTAGCTGGTAACAACATGAAGTGTTCTTGATTCCAATTTTCCTTCAACTATTTTGATATTCATTGACCAACTGAATTGATTCCATTCTCCATTGTGGGTCCTAATCTCTTATATTTCTCTTTCCAATTAGTCATATTACGATGCATTTCCCTTATTCACGTGATTTCAGCTTCTCTTATCTCCTTAGCAGTAGGTTTCTTCCCCATGGCTTTCAAGGACTTATGCTGAAACTCATATATCATTCTACATGTGACTCTAAATAAAGTGACATATTTGCTAAGTCTTTTCATCTTGTTGTGCAATAGGCCATTCTGCAACGGCCAATTTAAAGAATTCAGGCCCGTTTTGCCAAGTTGAAGTTTTACCAATCTTATCTGAAGTACATGGTCTGGATGTTAAATCTGCTACATTTTGGTTAGTATCTGTTTCAGTTAGTATCTGTTAGTATCTGTTTCAGTTGTATTTCTGCTATGCGTACAGCCGCAAATGGTTTGAATCCATGCAACTCTTTCTGAATTTGATCCCTGAAAATAGATGAGTCTACGATAAGGAATATATTTTCAAAATATCAGTTACATTCTCTTACTATTATTTCTCTCAATCTGGCTGATAACACAGCTCCACAAAATTCTAAACGGGGAATGGTCAATTGTCTCATTAGTGCGATTTTGGTTTTGGCCATTATCAAGTTGTCTGAAATTTATGCTCACCAATCTGCCATCTTACGGAGAAGATTATCAACATACGAGGTTTACCCAGTGCATTCAATGGTTTCAAAGGTCTTTTAAATGTACAATTTTTCACTTCACACAACTTAATGGAAAAAGTCTTTTCAATCATTGATAAAGTGAGCATTTCATGGTTTATCTTATTTAACTCCCTTGCTTGACTCGCATTTTGAAATCATGAACCTCATCAATAATTTTGCTCTCAGCACAATTGGTGCAATGAGCCCAGCGGGTCACAGAATGATGCTACTTGGCTTAGTATCATTCTGCGGGTAACGAACTTTCGAAAATTTAAACAAATATCCCTTTTACTCCAGTTTGGACCACTCCCGATCCCTCGAGCTATTGGAGAGAAGTTAACTTTAACTTTAAACGAAAATTCATTCTTCTTGGGATTCCACTGGAGACCTTGGATTTTTTCATTCTCAGAATCCATAATGTTGATTTTATTATTTGTATGTTGACAGTTTACTATCCAGTATTTCATGTGAAAGTTACCAAGAGCTATTATATTTTCTGCACTTTGTATTAAGTTAAAAGCACTTTCTACAGAGTTAGTGGAATAAAGTATGTCATCAACATAAGTGTTCTTTACAATCATGTCATAAATTTCAGGATATCCCTTACAAAATTTCTCTACTGTATGTCTTAAAGCTAACATTGCTATGGTTCCACTTGGTCTGTCTCCAAAGGTCAGAGTGGTCAGCGCATAATGATCAGGTGGTCTGTTACCATCCAAATCCCCCCAGAAAAATCTGTGTGTGTGTGTTGGTCCATGGTACACAATTTGACGGAATGGTACATCTTGGATATATCCCCTGTCACAGCTATCCTCTCTTGTCTAAATCTTAACAAATCCCTTAGCATGTTGTTAAGAATGACGGGGCCCTTTACCCCAAAATCATTAAGTTTCTGTCCATGCCTAAACCCTCGGAAGGCTTATGGATCTGATGGGGTCCCTCCTATTATTCTCTGAAACTGTGCCTGCCAAACTCTTTTAACTCTTGTCTGTTTACATCTACCTTTCCTCTACAACGGAGAGGATTCGGAATGTAGGGACGAACGGAAACCGACTCGTATCCTACATGAACCTTATCCGGCAATTGAGCAGCACTGAAAGTTAAAATGACAGATGCTGTGCTCCTGCTGGTGCCGTCAACATTCTTAGTTATTTTACGAGCTTCAATTACGTCCTGGTTAGCCATGCAATCAGTAATCTCGGCCTCATCCATATCCACAAAATCGCGGTGGGAGGCAACTCCCCGACACGAGTTCATAGACACTGGAATGAAAGCTTCGATCTCGATGTCATAGATGAACCAGAGCTTCAACAATGATTTAACTTGACTTACGTTAATAGTCTGCACTAGCAAGTTACCATTGGCAGATTGTCCTGCCAAACCACTCTAGGGGGGCCGGACAGTGTCAATTCACCCCAAAAGCACGCTCACTGAGGCGGATTCTCCGTAGGTGAGAGAGGAAAGACAATCTGACTCGGCGGCAACAGACACTTTCTGTTGCCGCTATGGACAAGGAAGTAAACAGCAAATCTAAAATCACGGGGCAATGGGAAACCTAACTTTATTTACTTTATTTACAAAAAATCCACACAAAGGTGGCAGAAGGACAGAAGCGTCAGTATACGTGTTTCCAGCACGGTATCTGGGCTCATTTTTTTTTTATTGGCCATCACCCAATCATGGGTATTAGGCTCATTTTTATTAATTTTGTGTATTTGTTTATTTACAAGTGTTTTTTTTCTATTTATTTGTGTCTTATATATATTTTTATTCTATTTATATGTTTTTTTTGTTTATATAATAACATGAACAACAACAACAACAACAACAACAACAACAACAACAGCAACAACAACAGTCACACTGACACACACGCTTCATTCACTCAGGCCAGCCTCACTCAGGCCAGGGGATGGAGGGGGCATCACACAAACACACAAGAGGACTACGTAGTGTTACTACCTATTGCTTTTATTTATAAAAAGAGAGAGAGAGAGAGAGAGAGAAAAAAAAAAACATTTACATCAATACACGCTGGATGGAAATCATACACACTTTCATACTATTATTTAATATATATATATATATCACAACTCTCTGATTAAGTTGGTCTTAGTCAGGTAAATCACCAGTCTATCGACCACATCCAGGTGTTCGTCACCCAAAAGGGTGGTCTGCGTTAGCGAGAGTCCGCGACTCCGGCAATACGCCACCAAGGCTCGCCTCTCCTCACGATAACGCACACAGTGAAGCAGGATGTGCACGACAGAGAGGGTGACATTACATAATATAGAACATTGTGGTGGGAAAGCGTTTGCTATGTAGGGGAGTATGTGGGTGGGGAGGATGCAGCCCATCCTGAGGCGTGCGAGGACAACCTACTCCCGCCTTGTGGGGCGATTGGAGGAAGCCCACTCGCCTACGATGGGTTTGATGGTTTGTAGGTGGAGGTTGTCCCAGTGACTCTGCCACAGGAGTTTTGCTAATGATTTAACAACTGAGAGACATGACTGCAGATCCCGACGGAGGTTCCACGCTCCCTAGAGCTCTGCGGCAGACCGAGCTAGCATGTCAGTCTGTTCATTCCCGCATATATTGGAATGTCCAGGCACCCAAATCAGTGAGAAGGATTTACGACTTGAATTTAATTTATTAATGATGTTGCCTTCGATTTCATTTGTATCCGTACGGCCGGACTCTATTGCCTGAAGGGCTGACATAGAGTCCGAAAAAATAGTAATTGAATGATGAGATGAATTTAAAGCATAATCTATGGCTTTATCAATTGCAAAAATTTCAGCGGAAAAGACCGATGTATGAGTCGGCAGTCGGAACCTGAGGGCACATTCACACGACGATACACTTGCACCCACACATTCATCCGTCTTGGAGCCATCAGTATATATGTGTAGGGAAGGAGGGAGGCCAGCGATGAGGGCCCGGAAGCGTTGGTGGTACTCTGCCTCGGCAACAACAGCCTTTTTCCCTCTTATCCATGATGTTATGATTGATGCTTTTTGTTTCTTCCATGGGGGAAGGGTGGGCAGCACGAGGCGGTCCGCCTCGTCCAGTCTCTCGCCCATTTGTTGGCATAGGGTGTTAAGTCTGACAGAGACTGGACGGAGGACCGCAGTGTGGAGGTGGTGGTGCTGCCATATATGTTGCCGAGGGGCGCTTTCCGGGCGGTTTTTATTCCATAAGATAATGTTCTGCTAGGTGGGCCAGGTAGGGCCAATGAACTCGCTGCTGCACGTAGTAACTTTATTTTGTTCAACCTGCAAAACATACAAACTCCAACATCTTGCAAATAGTGTTCCCGACAATGCTCCACACCCACATAAATCATATCAACATGGAAAACCAAATAACTGACATTAGTACTTAACAATGCTCATATTTGAATCCTTGAGTTAATCCTAACTAACCATCTAACTTGAACACCACACAAGGAGTCACGTCAATATACATGAACCCAAAATAGTCATTATACACATAACACCCAACACAATAGAATACATCACTATCACAGCATAATTATGTCATGACTATCCGCTGGTGATAAAGCAATGAGACAACAAATGAACAAACACTGTATGCCAGATTTAATCATCACTCCATACTGCCTTAACACTATAAATCAACAATACTCACACTATGCGAGACCACGGAATGCAGCCGCCTGCAGAAGGAAGCACCCTAGTACACAAGTACACAAACAGAAGCTACCGCCCGCTTGAATCAGTCTCTGTAACATGTTATTAGGGTCACCACCTTACCCGGGACTACTCTGAACACTATGGAATAGTTTCAGAACTTCAAATAAGCATATGCTAATTCTCTTGAGCAAGGAAGGTATCATAACAGCTACAATAGGTAATACAACTCCATAAATACTCACAAATGGTAAGGCAACGCAAAACACCCAACATATGGCCCCGTGCCCACCACAGACGCCGACCACCCAGCACTGATATCCGTCCTCAACCCCAAGGCTCGGCAGTGGAGCCACCAGCCAAGTGCCAGATGTTAACTCGGCTGCTGCCACACGTCAAAGGGAACAACAATGCTAGCCCTGTAGGCCCGGGTAACCTCAAGACTGGCGGGAAGCCCAGCTGATGCGCAGAGACAACGCGCATAACAAACGACTGACTGCATGCGTGGCTCACAGCTGACTACTTAAACCAATATTAAATGCTCACATTTACATACAAAAATAATAACAATATAATAATAATCATAATCACAATTTGCATAAATATAATATTGAGATCGGGGATCACAATACAGATAAGAGTAGGGCATCGCGACGGTGTTGTAGCGGTGGTATGTTGGCCTCAACCTCCATCCTCGCCACACGGGTGCACCGCAGGGCTCCAAGACACATTCTCACACATTCATTCTGTAAAACATCCAACCTCCTCAATGTTGGTTCCGACCCAGACCCATACACCGGTATGCCAAAGTCAAAATGAGAACGAATTAAGGAGTTGTACACCATTAATAAAGATTTTCTGTCTGCTCCCCATGAAGTACCACGGAGGAATTTGAGGACATTGATTTTTTTACGGCAACGGATAAGTAGTTCATTAATGTGTGTCTTCCAATTGAGTCTGCTGTCAAAATGCAGACCCAAGAATTTGACTGAATTTTGAAATGGTATCGGCTGGCCTTGAAGAGTTAATTGCAAATCAGGTATGTTACGTCTAGTGAAAACAACGCTGATACACTTAGCAACGGAAAACTTAAATCCCCACAAAGAGGCCCAATGCTGAACGGAATCAAGAGCGTCTTGAATCCGCCCCGCCGAGAACTGAGCGTTAGGCGAGGAGTGCCATAACGCCCAGAATCAAACCCAAAATCAAAGAATCTTTATTATTAAACTTAAACTCCCAAGTAGTCATTTGACGGATCCGGATAAGTAATCGGATCCATCTCGCCTTGACAGATCCGTGAGATTCGGGTCCAGTAATCGGGTCCCGCCCAGCCTACTACTAAGCCAGTGAGTGCCTTCCTTGACGCGAGTGGGGATGGTGCGTGTCACGTTTCTCTGCGATATTTCCTTGTTTCATGCTCTGGATGATGACATACAAGGGAAAATTTACGAAGACAAGGCTCACCAACCTCAAGAGAGAGAGAGAAAGAAGCAGTAAGACACTCTAAACTAAGGAGAAATATGAATTAAAGCTATATATATAGCAGCAGAGTGAGTCACCCAGCACGCCCGGCCATCTTATGATCTTATCGCTGCCCCCATATCACCACTCTCCCCTCCCCTTCACAATCACCACCACCACCGTCAAAATAGCTGTCTTGACCTGCGTTTCTCTCCTTATCCTGCAGTCTTTCCTCGATTGCTTCACCATCTTCTAAAAAAGAAGATTTACCGCTGCTATCTACCACTGCAGCGACGAATAAATATTATGCAGAAGAAAGATATGGAGTAGTAGGTAGCCCCTGAAAGCAGCGAAAGCGACAGTTACATACTTCACTGTGTCGCTGCAACAACTTAACAAATTATTCAAGACAATAAAATGTACAAGAAAGGCATCCAAGACCAGCAGCACCTTGTCCGTGATATTTGGTCGATGACATTTGGTCCGTGACATTTGGTTACGAAGGGTGAGGAAAGCGCCTTCTAATACCCTCACTTTCTTAGAAAGGGGGGCCAGCATATGTCTTAGTTCTCCAGCAAATCAACCTTGTATACACAATAATATGTGAAAATTTCATGCCGATCAAATGAATACAAATAGCAGAACAAGGATAAAATGAGAGAGAGAGAGAGAGAAAAAAAAAAAAACTTTGAGGCAATATCTCGAAATGTTGTTTTTTGCACTTCATATATTTTCACAAAATTGGAGAAAGCTCTGATCACCTTATGTTTGGTATCATTTTAAACTACAACAAAGTTAGAACTTTTGCATAGAATTAGATTTTTAAAATTTCTTAATAGAAAAAGAGATAAGGGGTGCTAAAACAAATTGGAGAAAATTCCTTCGAAAACAAAACAAGAAATCGAAAAACTAACTCCATGGAAACATAGATATATGCACAGAGTTTATGTGGTATTTTTTTCAAAGCTATAAGTTAAAAAAATCAATTTTGTGAAATGAAAAAAAAAAAAAAAAAAAAGTATCCCCATCATTCACCCAAATTTCATGAAATTTACACAATAGCATTTGTTTACAAAAGGAAACAACATATTAAAATTTCAAACCAATTGGATGAACCTTAAGCGAGAAATGAGCCTAAACATGTTTCGGGGGTGGCTTTAAAAAAAAGGTGACCGTTCTTATTCTTCAAACTAACGTCCTATTGTTTTAATCTCCTGCTTATCTAAAGTTTTTGAATTATTCTCAACAAGAAGATTCTTAAACATCTATCACTTTACAATCTTCTATCTGATCACCAGTATGGCTTCCGTCAAGGCCTCTCTACTAGTGATCTGGCTTTCCTTACTGATACTTGGTCATCCCCTTTTAGAGATTTTGGTGAAACTTTTGCTGTAGCTCTAGACATATCAAGAGCTCTTGATAGAGTCTGGCACAAAGCTTTAATTTTCAAACTACTCTCATACGGCTTCTATCCTTCTCTCTGCAACTTCATATCAAGTTTCCTTTGTGATCGTTCTATTGGTGCTTTGGTAGACGGTCACTGTTCTATCCCTAAATCTATTAACAGTGGTGTTCCTCAAGTGTCTGTCCTATCACCCACTCTTTTCTTATTATTCATCAATAATTTTCTATACCAAACTTCTTGCCCTATCTACCCCTAAGCTGATGGTACCACCTTGCACTTTTCTACGTATATCCATAGATGACCGACCCTTCAAGAAGTACACAGCTCACGCAGGGAAGCCTCAGAACGCCTAACTTCTGATCTCTCTAAAATTTCTGGTTGGGGCAAAACAAACTGTGTTGTTCAATGACTGAAATACTCATTTCCTCCACTATCAACTCGACACAAGCTTCCAAATAACTGTCCCCTCTTCTTCAATGACACTCAACTGTCCTTCTCTCCTACACTGAACATTTTAGGTCTATCCTTTACTTGTAATTTAAACTGGAAACCTCACATCTCCTCTCTAGCTAAAACAGTTTCTATGAAGTTGGGTGTTCTGAGCCGTCTCCGCCAGCTTTACTCACCTCCCCAACTGCTAACTCTTTACAGGAGCCTCATCCGTCCATGTATGGAGTATGCTTCACATGTTTAGGGAGGCTCCACTCATACAGCTCTATTTCCTCAATCTGGTTTCTGTAAGTTTCAACCCAGCGACAGCCAGCTTGACATTATTTTTCAGATATCTTGAGTCTCTTATCAAAGGATATCATGCTATCCAACACTTCTCTTCTTCATCAGATACTAATCCTACTTTAATCAACGCTAGTTCTCTTTCTTCTTTAATATTGACGAGGTCGCTCACTGGACAACCCTTGCACAGGCATTTAATACATCTTGGGTCACAATTTACCCCATTCTCCTCTAAGGCAAAAAACTTATCTAGCTCATTCTTAAGTTTGTCCACAGGTTCTACCTTTATTTCATTGAGATTCATTGAAGTTAAAATTTTGCGAGTTCTCACAGTTATGTGATTAGCGGTGTTGTCCGAAGCAGTTTTACTATCGTCTACCCTGAATACTGAGGCCAAATAGATTTTCTAGAAGCTGGAGACCCTCATTAGTTTGGATGACCGCAGGCAATAAGTCACTGTAATTGACACCAATTAGCACGTCTATTTCACCACTTGAGCTATCTATCTCATGATTTGATATTCCAACAAATAATTCTGGGACTATAGTCACATCAAATCTTTGAGATATCTTGGCAGATATCTCATCAATATCAACTGCTTTGATTTACCATATCTAGTGGTACGCAATATTCTTTGCTAGAGCAACGCTCAAGTACGTTGCCAACCTTAATCATTGATAGATTTATATCCTTGCCTTTCAATTTTAGGTTCTCTGCCATACGGTGCGTCACCAGTGTTATGTCTGAGCCTGAATCCCAAAGTACTGTGATAGGTTGAGAGCCACTGTGCTCTGTACTTATATTCAACAAGGTATTGAGAGTGTTTCCTGAGGCTGTTTTATGTATGACACTTTCTGCCTGTTCAAAATGAATGTACAAGTCGGTGATGATAAAGATTGCATATACTCTGACCCTTGATCACGACATTACATATCTTGTTAGGTTTACGATGATGATAACTATTTAAACATCTACAACATATACCATTGCCTTTAGTCAGTTCAAACCTCTCCTTGTTACTGAGGTTCTTAAACTTATAGAGGGTAAAAGTATCATGGTTCATGGAATTGTGCACCCAACATCCTTTATCATTACTTTCTGTCAAATTATTACCTTTTACCATTTCAATTAAGTTTACAATGCATGGCTCTAACTTCTTATTCTTCTGCTGTTGCTCTTCATTCATCTGTATGATTAATGTTAACACTTCTGATTCCATGACACTATTACTTACATGATGTACAGATATCTTTTCACTGCCGGTAGTTCTGACGCTTGAATTCATGTACTCTAATACCCTTCTCTCCTGCAAGAATGTCAACAATGTTGAAAACAAATCCCCTCTAGCAAGTACTTCCTCTGGCTTTATTACCGGCTCTCTTTTCTGCATTGTGGGTAGAACTCTCTCAATATGGCTGCCTATGTGTTAAGTTCTTCCTCCAAGTTAATGCTTCTCAATCTCAAGTCTAACCAACACTGTTCCACTTGATCCACCACCTTTGCAAAACCTTTAACCTTAACAAACCTTTAATTCTTTTCAAAGCCTTGAGATCACTGATCACCAAATCCATCACTTTCCTTGTATTACCATATTTGTTATCTAACCGTTGAATCATCTCATTGTAGCTACCTTCTGTCCCCTTGGCAGTTTGGAGTGCATCACCACCAAGACACATTTTCAATGCATATGCGTCTTCACCATATACACTCTCCACTACGTTCTTAAAGTCCTCTCTGAAGCGAGGGTTGTCTCTCACATTTCCATCAAACTTAAAAACTCAAAATCCTTTATGACACAGTTTTGAGCAATTTCATTTTTACTAATTCGTTAATGTTTCATTCTTAACTCTTTCACAGTGTAACATGTACTGCTCAGCCTCCTTTATTAAAGCTTCATCTCCCTCCTTATCACATATAAGATTTAATAGGTCATCATTTGCCTTTCCCAACAATTGAAAAGCATCTGATACAGGCTCACCTTTTCCAATTTCTTCATCTAGTAGGGTTACCTATCTTGTAAACTTTCCCTTTGCGATGGCTCTCTTCTTTCTCAAAATGTCCATCTTCTCTTGGCCGCCCATCGTAGATTAAGGCCGAAATGTACAGGGAATCCGAATGAACAGTAAACCATGGATCGTAACTTGCCTTTATTGCTTGTATTAATGTTTCAGCCTGGAATACAATACAATCATAACAAATCTAACCCTGGAATAACAACACATGCAAAAAAAGATAATCACATAAGTGCATCACAAATCCACTGTCGCTTGAGCTTATCTATTGGGCTAAAACATACCCATCATTTCATACACGTAATCGTCACACAAATAACAACTCAATTACACAAATGCAGCACATAAATTACATCACAAGGTACTCCAGTGGCCCACAGCAATGTCCTTTGAATCCCAGTATTACAACTCTGACCTGCTAAATCCCATCATACGTCGCCCCGTAACAATCATAATCCAGTCCGCTGGGCTGTAGCTCCTCCGTCTGTCAACAATAACACCAAACCTAAACTTTGTGGTCTTCCATAATGCAAGACAATAATCTAAAACACGACAGTGAATTAAAGGTAAAAACCAAACTGCAGAATGGAGGTCCAAACACCATGAAAACCCACAGTACAATAGTGAGCCGGCTATGTAAGATACGCAACCGTCACATAAATAACAACTGAATTACACAAATGCAGCACATAAATTACATCACAAGGTACACACTTCAGTGGCCCACAGCAATGTCCTTCGAATCCTAGTAATATAGGCCTGACCTGCTTAATCCCTTCATACATATCCCCCGTAACAGTCATTATCCAATCCTCTGGGCTGTACTTCCTCCCTCTGTCAACAATAACACCAAATCTAAACTTTGCCCACCCATGTGGTGTTCTATAATGCACAACGATAATCCAAATCACGACAGCGAATTCAAGAAATAAACCAACCTGCAGAACGGAGGTCCAAACAACACGAAAACCCACAGTACAATAGTGGGCCGGCTATGTAAGCCCGCCAGGCCGACTATGTTCACAGGTAGTGGGTAAACAAAAATACATCCGTGATGTGCAACATATATAATACGATATACATACCGAAAGTTTTGCTGCATTATCAAATAATGTATCCAACTATCATGATAATGATACAAATGACACGAAAAGCCACAGTACAATAGTGGGCTGGCTCTGTAAGCCCGCCAAGCCGACTATGTTCACAGGTAGTGGGTAAACAAAAATACATCCGTGATGCACAACATATACAATACAATATACATACCCAAAATTTTGCTGCATTATTAGATAAGGTATCCAACTATCATAATGATGATGCACTTATGGAAAAGAGAAAATCGTAGTTATATGGATGATCTTATTGCAAGATTTGGTGATGTTACGGACTTTAGCTGATCACATTCATGAGAGTGAAGGACTCTAGTACCCAATCCTTGCGGATAATGGTGCTAATGCCAATTCGAACGCAGACATTTGATCGGCTTTATGCATTGAAAATAAGTGATGTTAGTAATAAGTAACCTAAAAACCCTCAGCCAGGCACTAAATTGGAAACAAAAGTTTCAGAAGGAATGATGCGTGGGTCTCTGAAATGTGTATTTCTTCATATAATGTTGTGAGGTATATTGAAGATTTTTGTGTATTGAAGCAGAGTTGACTTCCGTCTGACCACGCCCCAATCACGCTTACTGTCACCTATACCGGGGTGAGTTGTGATCACTTGTTTGAAAAGGTAGTGTCGCTGGGAGACTAATATCTGCATAGATCCGCTGCTAAGCGTAGACTCACCGCCGCTTCGGTGAATTTTTCTAGTATTGTTAAACTAATGTTCAGAAACGGTACTGCAGATGTTAATGTGGATGTGAATGCAAACGTTGATATTGATATTCTGGTGAATGATCTGTTTTGTAAATTGCAAACATGTGCAGTTTATAGCAGGGTCGACAGTAGCAATGAAGATAATAACGTACACTTAGGAAGGTGGGAAAGAATTTTACAGGATAAAGACGCTGTAAGTGTATGGTGAGCCTTTAGTAAAGGGAATTACAGGATGTCAACTCATAATAATGATAATGCACCAAGCGATGAATGCTTTAAGCTTAATTTTGAAAAGATTTTAAACTCTCCTCAAGATTATGATTTTAGCACTGATGTTACTATTCCTATCCTAGACGAGACGATCTCTCATGAAGAGGTGTGTCTTTAGGCGAGAAGCTTGCAGCCTGATAAAGTTTGTGGCCCCGGCGGAGTTTCTTCCGACATCTTCTCTCCGTTGCCTGCTCACTTGATTATGGTTATTGTTACTTTGTTTAATCGAATATTTTCAGACAATGAGTACGCTATATCATGGGCAAGGTGAAAAATGTTTACCCTCTATAAGAAAGAGCACAGGGGAGACCTAGAAAATTACAGGGGCATCAGTGTGAACAACTCCGTCGCTAAATTGTATGACATGGTGATTTATAGGCGATTATATGATTGGTTTAAACCTTGCCATGACCAGGCGAGGGCACAATGGAATCAGGGATGCCTTGAGCATATAGCAACTTTGCGCATGATCACTGATTCAGCAAATTATATGTAGCTTTTATTGACTTTTATTGACTTTTCAAAAGCGTATGATGTAATACCAAGTGTTACGGCCCCTACTTATAATGGTAGACAGCAGAATACTGTAAGTACCTTATAAGGACGATAGCACACTTACTAGACGAAACTAGGAGTGCATCACAGGTTGTACGGATCTTCCTCCTCTCCAAATCTCTTACCTTTCCCCTTATTTCAATAGGGAACACCACAATAAAAAAAACTGTTTACCTTAACTATACTTATATTAAGAAAATACAAAGTAAATTATCACCTCCAACACAATATATCTCCTCCCTGGACCAGCCAAGCCGAGCTCCTCACCTCACCCGAGAAAATCACCACAAAACACAATTCCCAGTTCACAATAATTCACCCAATACTCCACAACCACAAAACAACACCTTAAATTCACCTACACACTCAAAATCACTATATATATATATATATATATATATATATATATATATATATATATATATATATATATATATATATATATATATATATATATATATATATGCACAAAAAGGCACCACAACAATCTCACCACACCAGTCCCCCTCCCCCTCCTCCTGGCTAGTCACCTCCGCTGCTCCTTGATATATTACGTCATTAGCACTTCGCCTCTCTTCCCTCAAGGGTAGATTACAATCCCCTCAACCCCAGTGGGAATTACAATTTCAATATCCCTATATAAGTACACACTTACAATTCAAATGTTACACACTATAAGAAATATACAAGAAACTACATTAACTTGACCCGTCACAGACTCGTATCATGACATAACATGACGCAACTCCTTACAAATTCTCTTAATACATTCTCCTCTCAGTTAGTGAATACAAATTAATAAATACAATAATAACTGAAGTAAAAGTACAATATACACAACTTAAATCATTGATGTTAAAACATTTAACAATAATATTTAGTCACAAAAGAAAACGGGAATATTTCTTGGTACACTAAGGAATTCATGGTAACCCTAACACCGCCTTTCCAAAAAGAAAAGTCATTAGCTAGCCTTAAGCTGGCTCAGGACTTTGAGGTACATCAGGTACTCGAGACAAGGCATCTGCGATTACATTATCTCTTCCTCTTACATGTTTGATGTCCAACTTGTAGTCTTGCGATATTAAACATCATCTCATCAACCTCTGATTTGAGTTTTTCATCTTATGCAAGAATACAAGAGGATTATGATCAGTATACACTTCAACTGATTTCCCTGTTCCCTTTACATACACATCAAAATTATTCAAAGACATAATCAAACCCAATGCCTCCTTTTCAATAGTACTATAACTTACTTGATAACACAATCATTTTCTAGAATAATAACACACTGGGTGGTCAATCCCTTCATGTTCCTGCATCAATACTCCACCAATACCGTCATGACTGGCATCCACATACAATTTAAAAGGTTTGTCATAATCAGGTATCATAAGTACAGGTATATTGATCAACATTTCCTTTATCTTCTTAAATGCCTCTTCACAATGACAATTCCAATTAAATTTAACTTTCTTTGACAGTAATCTGGTTAGAGGTAAAGCTACTACAGAGAAATTTTTACAAAACCTCCTATAGTATCCACTCATACCCAGAAATCTCAACAACTCCTTCCTGTTAGTTGGAGAAGGAAATTTCACAATGTCTTTCACCTTAGCATCTACAGGTTGCACCTTTCCTTGTCCAACTGTGTATCCCAAATACTCCACACAAGGTTTAGAGAACTCACTCTTCTTGAGATTTACAGTCAAGTTAGCATCAGCTAATCTCTTAAACACTTCTCTCAGCAGTAACAAATGCTCCTCCCAAGTTTCAGAACATAATACTATATCATCTATGTACACAGCACAACCTTTTACTCCTCTTAGCACCTCATTTACTAATCTCTGAAAATAACTACTACTTTTTTTCATTCAAATGGCATTACGTTGTACTGATACAATCCATCCATAGGTTACAAATGCTGAAATAGCTTTACCCCTCTCTGTTAGTCCTACTTGCCAAAAACCTTTCAACAAATCAATTTTGGATACATAGTTAGCATTTCCCACACGATCTATACAATCATCAATTCTCGGAATGGGATACGAGTCACTCTTGGTTACATTATTCACTTTCCGGTAGTCAGTATAAAATCTGAAACAATCCTCACCAGGTTTTGGCACCAACACACAAGGTGAACTCCATGGGCTGTTACTTGGTTCTATCAAGTCATGCTCTAACATATACTCAATTTCCTTTCTCATTATTGCCCTTTTTCTTGGATTCACTCTATAAGGATGTTGTTTGATAAGCTCAACATTTTCTACTTCAACATCATGAACAATTGCATTTGTTCTCCTTGGGGTATCCTGAAATAAACTCTTAAAACTGTTGATCACTCCCATTAACTCCTCTCTTTTTTCTAACTCTATGTGCTGTAATTTGAAGTTCAGATTTTCCAATACACTAGAATTTTCCAACATTTTTTCATCACATTTTTCTAAGGTTATTTCAGATATTTCATCTATAGCCTCTTCAGTGGCATTTACTATACCTACACTATTTACTTGTTCTTC
>CM035196.1:183086-194331 GCA_020233015.1 Callinectes sapidus | reverse complement strand
TCTCTCTCTCTCTCTCTCTCTCTCTCTCTCTCTCTCTCTCTCTCTCTCTCTCTCTCTCTCTCTCTCTCTCTCTCTCTCTCTCTCTCTCTCTCTCTCTCTCTCAATCTAGCAGGTACCCACAAAACACTCTTCTCTCGTAACAAACCACAAAATTAACAACAAAACATTAAAAACTTGACCCAAACACTTCTAGTTAATATAAAATAGAACCTTAAGAAACTATTAATACATTTCACCAGTAACTAACTATTTCTTCCCAAAAAACCTTTAGTTACCCCCAGCACAGCTTTAGTATATGAGGCCCACAGGTATTAAAAGCTCCGGTACACTGCCTGGCACTGGTCTGGCACTTACTGGCACTCCTGGAGGTCACTGTGAGGCGCGATCCTTCCACTACTGAAGATTGAGTAGTATCCCTTCGATCTATCAGAAGAAAACATAAAAACAGATAAATATATTAGAGAAAACAATGGATTTTATGGGAGATTTGCTTAGATTTCGCTGTTATCTTTAGTGTACCTGTGGTGGTGGTGGTGGTGGTGGTGGTGGTGGTGTCCTGCGGAGCCTTGCGGAGGGAGCGAAGGCCGAATAGTGGACGTCCTAGTGCATCCTTTGGTACGTAGGGCTCCTCCTCCTTCGGCGCCTCCTGTGGTTCAGGGGCGGGCTCTGCAGGGGAGGAGGAGGAGGAAGAGGAGGAAAAAAATAAGAAAAAAAGAAGAAAATAAGGAAAAAGCACCACCGAAAACACCCTCCTACCACCCCAAACAGACCCCAGCTCCCCAAACACCCCCAAACACCTCAAAATATCCTAAAACATCCCAAAAATACCCTTATAACCTCCCCCAAACACCCTAAAAACCCTAAAACATCCCAAAAAACACTAAAACACCCCAAAAAACCCTAAAATACCCCTCAAAACACCCCACAACACCCCCTCCCCCCACATACACCCCCGCTCCCCACACATACCAGCAGCAGCAGCAGGAGTCCTTCGTTTGAGTGCCTGAAGCCCAAACAGAGGAACGCCAAACTCATCAGTCGGTCCCACTCCGTAAGCGCTCACTATCTTGTCTACGTCACTCTGCTGGGCGGCTGGCTTGGCAGGGGAGCCACTCTGTTTCTTCTGGTACCGAAGGGGCTCCACGTACGGCTCGTTGGAGGGCGTGGCTGTGGGGAGGAAGGGGAAGGGAAGGTTAGAGTGGGGTGGGATGGAGGAGGAGGATAGGAAGAGGGGAAGAAGGAGAAAAGAGGTGATTTTTGTTGTTAGAAATGTATTGGAAAGATGGTTTTTGAATCTCTCTCTCTCTCCCTCTCTCACTCTCACTCTCTCTCTCTCTCACTCTCTCTCTCTCTCACCGGTCTGTGGCGTGGGTTGGTTCGTGACCCGCGGCGTTCCGAAGCGGCTTGTCTTGGTCACGGGTTCCACAGTTCGCGGTTCTACCTTTCGTGGTTCGTCGGGTTTCGTTGTGGTGAATCTGCGTGGTTGGGGTGTCTTCTCCTCGGGGCGGGCTTCCCTGGGGGGGGAGGACCGGGAGGAGGGGCTCGGTTCGGCGGCTGTAAGGGGGGGGGGCGCAGGAGGAGGAGGAGGAGGAGGTGAGGAAGAAGAGTAAACAATCTATCAAAAAATCCTTAAGAAATCAGTTTTTTTTGGTTTTCTTTCAGTATTTTCAGGATTTTGTCTCTCCAGTTTCAAGCTATTTACATATTTACAGATTTGTATTGTTTATTATTATTATTAATATTATTTAGTCAAGTTATTAATGGTAAGTAAGGGAGAAATGGCCAGGATTATTGAGCAAAACCATAAAAAAAATAAGAAAAAAAGAAAAAAAAACAGCAGCAAGATTATTTACAGACTACAAAAATATAAATAAATAAATAAATAAAGATAAAAACTCAGCTAAGCCAAAAAAAAACAAACTAATAAATAAATAAACAAAAATAAAAACAGCAAGACCAAATTATCAAAGTTATGTACAATGAAACACCTTAATCTTACCCACGACTCTTTTCAAAATACAAAAAACAAAAACAAAAACAAAAAACAAAAACAAACAGAAAAAACCCAAAAGAAATAAGAAAATTCACAAATAGACCCCCTTCCCCCCAAAAAAAAAAAACCCAATTATCAAAAGTTACATACACTGAAACATCTTAATCTTATGCACGACTCCTTTCACCCCAACAAGCTGACTTCCATCTCTGTCTCTCTCTGGCGACAGGACGAAGCCAAGATTGTCAGTTTTTGAGTTCTGCCTCTTGATGGGGGCGTGGGAGGGGGCGTGTGGGGGGGCGTGGTGGCTGGAGGCGCGGCTGGTGGCGGTGGTGGTGGTGGCGGTGGCGTGGGGAAGCGGCTGGGTGGGGTCTAGGCGTGGGGATGCAGGGAGAGGGAAGGTGGAGGGAGTTAGGTAGGTTAGTGGGGGTTATAAGCTGGTGGTGGTGGTGGTGGTGGTGGTAGTGGTGGTGGTGGTGGTGTCCTCCTCCTCCTCTTTGTTTTGGAAGTGAAGGAAGAATAGTAGAAGATCAAGAGGAGGAGGAGGAAGAGGAAGGAATGAAAATTGGAACAGGAAGACGAAGAAGAAAGAGGAGGAGGAGGAACAAGAACAAGAACAACAACCAAAAAACAAGTAAGAAAAACAAAAAAACTGAAAAAAACACCACTTCTTCTCCCAACACCACACCACAGTACCACACCACACAGTACCACACCACCACCGGGTAACAGAGCCATGAACAAGCATATACAGGCAGGTAAGGCGCGGGAAAAAGCCATTAGGAACACTTACCAACAGTCTTTCTTGGCGACTCAATCATAATCTTCGCTTCTGAAACCTTCCTGGGCGGTTCAACAGGTTCTTGGGGTTCAGATACCTTTCTAATGGGTTCGAAAACAGGTTCTCTTGGCGATGAAGGTTTTCTGAAAGGTTCCACCGGTTCTCGAGGCTCTGAAACCTTCCTAGGCGAGGGTTCCAGTGATATTTTGGCTTCTGATACCTTTCTGGGGGTGTCCGATGGTTTTCGAATGGGTTCTAGGGGTTCTTTAGGCTCCGATACCTTCCTGGTGGTGGTGGAGGTGGTTTCCAGGGAGATCTTGGCCTCAGAAACCTTCCTGGTGATGGAGGTTTCAATGGAGGTCTTCCGGGTGGGTTCTGTTGAAATTTGAGACACTTTACGGGGTTTTTCAGGTTCAGAGGGTTTTTTGTGGGTTTCCAGGGGTTTCTTGACGGTGGTGGTGGTGGTGGTGGTGGTGGTGGTTCGCTGCGCTCCAGGACGCTTGGCCAGTCTTATTTGACCTCTAATGATGCGACGCTCTTCGTATGACACGGCCTTCTCCAGCTGTGAGGGGGGAGGAAGGGTAAAGTAGATCAGGGTTGGTTAGAGTAGGTTTTGGGGTTTTGGGGGGTTATTTTTGTTTCTCTCTCTCTCTCTCTCTCTCTCTCTCTCTCTCTCTCTCTCTCTCTCTCTCTCTCTCTCTCTCTCTCTCTCTCTCTCTCTCTCTCTCTCACCATGGTCTCCAGCACGGTGACGTCAAAGATAGTTTCAATGGACTGTAGGTATTCAGGCAGTTCACTCTTGGGTACCTCCAGGTCTTCTAACAGCTTCTTGTTGCTTCCCACTCTCTCTATGCGCCGCAGCTTCGTCAGGTCAACCCCGCTGTCCACTGGCTTCCCTGTCACAAACCTGGAGGAGGAAGGGGTGGTAGTGGTGTTGCGGGTGTTGAATTTTAGGGTTTGTATGAAGAGATGGTTTGCTTTCTCTCGCCACGACTGTTTTCCAAGGCTACAGAGATGACTGGCGGGATTTTCAAGAGTGTTTCCCAGTTAACATTGCCAAAATCATGTCATTCTGCCTCTATAACCTTAAAAAAACACCTTTGAAAACTAAATAAAGCCTTTTGAAATAGTAAAAGTGAAGCAGCATGGAAGTGTTTAAGGTGAGCGTGACCTACCTGGTGGGAGAGGACTCCTTAGTGAATGGCGCTGGGGAAGTCTCCTTGCTGGGGCGCCTTACTGGGGAGGGGGAGGCTTCCTTGCTCCTCGGGGCGGGGGAGGGTGAAGGGGAGCGCTCCCTGGTGGGCTGGCGGACTGGGGAGCTCCTGGGGGAGTGCGTGGGGGACCTGCGGGTGGGTGACTGCGTGGGGGAGCGTGACGTGGAGGAGGTGTGTCGCGTGGAGGCCATGGCGGTCCTGACGAGTGTGCTGGAGGTGATGGTGAGGGCGTCCTTAGGTCCGTCCCTGGGGGAATCCCTGGGGGAGTCCCTGGGGGTGTCCCTGGGGGTGTCTCTGGGGGAGTCCCTGGGGGTGTCCCTGGGGGAGGCCCGGGGGGTGTCTTCATCCTCTCCCAGGGGATGGATGTACTTTGGCACAATGATGGGCTCCACCACCGGCTGGCGCGGCTCCTCCTTCAGCGGCTGGCGTGGGGACTCCTTCAGGGAGGACTTGCGTGGCTGGCGCGGCTCCTCCTTGAGTGGGTGGCGCGGGGAGTCCTTCAGGGAGTCCTTGCGAGGCTGGGTGGGTTCCTCTTCCCTCACTGGTTGGCGCGGGGAGTCCCTCAGGGAGTTCTTCCTGGGCTGGGTGGGTTCCTCTTCCCTGAGTGGCTGCTGGCGTGGGGACTCAGGGGCCTTCAAGGACTCCTTCCTGGCGGGGCGGGGCTCCTCCCTCCCTGGCGCCTCCTGCAGGGGCTGGCGGGGGGACGCCTTGAGGGGCTCCTCCTTCACGGGTTGGCGTGGCTCCTCCTGGGGCTGGCGTGGCTCGGGCTCCTTTCTGAGAGGCGTCTTGAACAGCGGGCGTCGCAGGGGTGCGGGGGCCGGCTCTGACTTTGGCTGCTCGAAGATTGACCGTCTTGAGAACACTGACTCCTTCATCTCGTAGGACGGCTTGCGGCCTGGACGGTCTGGCCGCGCCTCGGGCTGCTGCTGCTGCTGCTGCTGCTTCGGCGCCTCGGGCTGTGTGGTGCCGCGGCTGAACAGTGACCGCCTCGCCGCCACGCTGCTGCCGCCCGTGTTGATGATGGCGGTGGAGGTGGTAGTGGTGGTGGTGGTCCTTTCTGGCGCCGGGGCGCGCTCCACCTCGCGTGGCAGACGCCCTGCTGGCTGTTGGTCCAGGGGCGCAGCACGGCGCGGCTCCTCCGGTGCCTCCTCTGAGGGGGGCGGGGATGGGGGCAGCGCTGCCTCAGAGTCGCTGTCAGTGGAGGGCACCTGGGGCTCCTCTGGGGCCTCCTCACGAGCCGTGGGGGCTGGGGCGGCAGCAGGCGCCTCGTCACTGGGGCGGCGGTCCGCGGGGCGGCGCTTGTCAGTGGCGCGGGGCGTTGTCTTGGCGTCTGTGGGTTTCTTCTCGAATGAGTTGCGTTTCTCAGTGAGCCACGGGCGGTCCCTGGTGGCGCGGCGCGGCTCCTGGGGCGTCTTCTTGTCCTTGGGCGTGAGGGACTTGTCGCTCAGGCGTGACTCCAGCGGCCGCGTCCTGCGCCCGCGCGACGGCTCCTCCTTGGTGGGGCTCTCCGGGGACTTGCGGGGCGCCTTCTTCTCAGGGCGGCGGTCGCGTGGCTCTGGCTCGTCTGCCTCCTCAGGGGAAGAGTCCGTGGGCTGGTCTGGGGCGTCGTGTTCAGGGTACTCTGAGGGCTCCCGCACCAGGGAGGGGCGGTGCACGGTGTGGTAGGGCAGGTCTGGCGCGGCGGACACGTCCTCTATCTCTGGTCCCTCCACGTCCTCGGCAGGGAGAGGCTTCATGTCCTCCGTCATGGGCGTCTCTGGCATGGTGATGACTGGTGTCTTGTCCTCAGGCACCGCCAGGCTGGCCTTGGTGTCGGGCTGGCGTCCCTTGGGGCTTCGCTCTGCTGGCTTGCTGGGGCCCCTCCTGTCGGCGGGGCGTGTGGTGGTGGTGGTGGTGGTGGGGCGCGTGGCGGGTTCACGCTTGTCAGGGGAGCGTGTGGCTGGCGCGGCCTTGCGTGGGGTCTGTGAGAGGCGTGAGGGGCGCACTGTGCCGCGCTCAGGCTCGGTGGGGCGGTCTGCGGGGCGGCGGCCTCGTGGCCCACGCTCGCCATTGAGGCGCGTGTCGGTGGGGGTGCGCGGCGCCTCGCCATTGACGCGGGGCTTGCTGTCAGGGGAGCCAGCCTTCCTGGGGGAGGAGGGACGGCCCTTGGTGGGACTCCTGGTGGGGCTGGAGGGCTCCTCCGTGGGGTGCTTCTTGCAACACCCTCGCCCTGGTGTCACCTCGCGGCTACCACGCTCAGGGGAAGACTGGCCGCGCTGGGGGGAGGGTGGGCCGCGCTGGGGGGAGGATGGGCCGCGCTGGGGGGAGGATGGGCCACGCTGGGGGGAGGATGGGCCGCGCTGGGGTGATGAGGGTGAGGTCTTGACGGGGCGGCGCTGTGAGGGCGTCTTGCGAGTGGGAGAGTCGTCCTGTTGCGGCGCCTTCCTGGTGGTGGCCGGGGCGCGGCGGGGCTCCTCCACCTTCCTGGGACTCACCTCCCGCCGTTTCTTGGGCGCCTCCTCCACCACCCTCTTGGGGCGCTGGCCGGGGCGTGTTCCCGGGGCTTTCTTCACAGGCTGGCTCCTCGGGGCTGGGGCCTCCTGGGGCTCCTCCTCTGAAGGGGAGGAGGTGTCGTCCTCCTCTAGTGGTGTCTCCTCTGGCTCCTCCTCTGTCTCTGAGAGTGGCTCCTCCTGGCGGTGGCGCAGCTCCTCCTTCTCCTCCAGGCGGGCGATCTCCTCGTCCAGGTCTTCAGGGGCGGGCTCCTCCTGGGGCCGCTCCTTCTCCACGGGGGCGAGGGGGCGCCGCGCCGGCAGCTTGGGGGAGGCGGGGGCATCGCCGGCGGCCTTGGCGGCGTCCTCAAAGAACCGCTTCTTGTTGAGGGTGTTGGTGCGGTCAGGGCGGGAGGAGGGGCGCGGCTCGCTGGAGTCTGGCCTGGGGGCGCTGCCTGCCGGGGCAAACCTGTTCTTCAGGGCTGACACTGAGCCGTACGGGATGTGGTCCGGCTCCTCCTGCTGCCCTGATGGCTCCTCCGCCTCACGCTCCGGGGACCTGCTGGCGGGGGAGGAAGGCCTGGCAGGGGAGGAAGGCCTGGCAGGGGAGGATCTGGGGCTCGCAGACCTCACAGGGCTGACGGCCTTGGCTCTGGGACTGGCAGGGGCGTCTGTGGGGGTGGCTGGGGTGACTTTGGGTGTGGCAGGGGTGGCAGGGGTGGCAGGGGTGGCTTTGGGAGTGGCAGGGGTGGCTTTGGGAGTGGCAGGGGTGGCAGGGGTGGCTTTGGGTGTGGCAGGGGTAGCAGGGGTGGTAGGGGTGGCTTTGGGTGTGGCAGGGGTGGTCCTCGGGGTGGCAGGGGTGGTCCTGGTGGTAGCGGGGGTGGCTTTGGGGGTGGCAGGGGTGGTCCTTGTGGGGGTAGAGGTGATCCTTGTGGGGGTAGGGGTGGTCTTGGTGGGGGCAGGGGTGGTCTTGGTGGGGGCAGGGGTGGTCTTGTAGGCTGGAGTGGCCTTGGATGGAGCGGGGGTGGTCTTGGATGGAGCGGGGTGGGTGGGGGCGGTGGACGGGGCGGTGACGTTGGCCAGCAGTGTGGTCTTGACGAGGCCTCGGGGCAGGGTCGTCTCGCCAGCCTCTGTGAGCAGCACGTCTGTGGTGTGGACACGCTTGGTCACGTTGTACCGCTCCCCTGTGGCGCGGCTGCGGCGCGTCTCCACCACCACTGGCACGGGCGTGCCGTCTGGGCCAGGCTCCTCCCGGTGGCGCGTCAGCAGCACCTCGTCGTCCTGTGAGGGGAAGAAGCCACCCTCGTCCTCGTCGCCTCCCTCGGGGCGGATCACCACGAAGGACGTCTCTCGCTCCGGCACCAGCACAGGGGCGGAGCGCACCACCGTGCGGCACGTGTACTCCGTGCCGTCCACGCGGCGCCGCACCTCCACCACAGTGCGCACCACACTGCCGTCCTCCTCCTCCTCCTCGTGCTCCTCGGTGCTCACCACGCTGTCCTCGGGGCTGCCCACGACCACCACGTCCTCGGGCCGCCCGGGGCGCCGCCCTCCCGTGCTGAGGGTGACCTGTACCTCGTGTCCGCGGCGCGCCGTGCGTTCCGCACGCTCGACCGTGTACTGCACGCCGTCAGCGCGGCGACGCGTCTCCACGATGGTCTTGGTGACGGTGCCGTCCTCGTCCTCGTGGTCGTCCTCGTGTCTGTCCAGCAGCTCGTCGTCCTCGGTGCCGGTGAGAGTGATGGGCGTGGGCGTGTTGAAGGTGCGCTGGACGTGCTGCGTGGTGTACACTGAGCCGTCTGGGCGCTGGACGCGCTGGCTCACGGTGCGCACCACAGTGCCTTCGTCTGTCTCCTCCTCTGTCTCGTTCTCGTCCAGGATCTCGTGGCCTGCGCCGTGAGGGTGGATGGCGTGGGAGTGTGGCTGGTACACGCGGGACGTGCGGCGCAGCGTGTACTGCACGCCAGACACGCTGCTGCGGCGCCGCTCGGTCACAGCGCGGCGGTGAGAGCCGTCCTGCAGTGTCTCCTCCTTCACCTCCTCCTGCAGCACCTCATCCTCGGGGCGCGCCACCTGCAGCACTGGCTCGGGCATGCGTGGGATGCGCATCACTCGGTGGCGCATGTACTCCGTGCCGTCCTTGGCGCGGCGGCGCTCCACGATGGTCCTGACGGTGGTGCCGTCCTCCAGCACCTCCTCCTTCACGTCCTCCTTCAGCAGCTCGTCCTCGGCGCACACCGTGATGCCGCTGGGGCCGCCGCCGCCCACGGGCATGTTGTTCACCTCGTCCTCAGTTCCCTGGAAGCTGCGGATGACGTACTCGAAGGAGTAGGTGGAGCCGTCGGGGCGGCGGCGCGTCTCTGTCACCACACGCACGGCGCGGCCAGACTCGTCAGGCTCCTCCTTCTCTTGGCGGGTGACCACCTCGTCATCGTTGTCCATGGCGGGCAGGCCGCGCTGCACGTCCAAGGCGGAGAGGGTCATGCGGCGTGACCTGAACACCTGGCGGTGGGTGTACTCCTCGCCAGTCTTGGTGCGCCGCGTCTCCACCACAGTGCGCACCGTGGAGCCGTCCTCAGCCTTCTCCTCCGTCTCGCGCGTGTCGAGCACCTCGTCATCGTCCGAGGGCGTGATGCGGGTGGTCTTCACCTTGCAGGTCTTGTACACCTTCTTGGTGGTGTACTCCACGCCGCTGCCCTTCCGCCGCGTCTCCGTCACCGTGCGGATGGTGGCGCCGTGCTCGTCCGTCTCGTGCGTCTCGTTGCTGGCGATGAGCTGGTCGTCCTCGTTGTAGGCCACGTCCTCGGGGTGGTCGTAGTCAAATATCTTGGAGGTCTTGAGGACGTTCTTGGTGGTGTAGGTGATGCCGTCAGGGCGGCGGCGCGTCTCCGTGATGATGCGGATGTTGTTGCCGTCGTCGTCCTCCTCCTCCGCCACGTCCCGCTGCAGCACCTCGTGGTCTGGGTTGCCGATCAGGATCTCGTCGATCTCCCCCTCGCTGTCCACCAGCTTGGTGGAGCGAGCCACGCGCCGCGCCGTGCACTCGCTGCCGTCCTTCTTGCGGCGCGTCTGGACCAACATGCGCACCACGTGGCCCGCCTCGTCCACCACGTCCTCCTCGTGCTCCATCACCACCTCGTCCTGCTCGTCACCGCCGCCGCTCAGGTACGTGTCCAGCTTGTCCAGCTCAGACATGATGCTCGCCTCCATCTTGGACTCGATGTCCGCCAGGTGGTCCGCCTTGCGGGTGGTGGTGGAGCTGCCGCCGCCGCCGCCGCTGGTGGTGGTGGTGGTGGTGGTAGTGGTAGTGGTGGTGCCCCTGCTGGTGGCGGAGCGCGTCGGGGACTTGTTGGGTGAGGCGGGGCCGGAGCCAGGGCTGGGCACCTCCTTTTGCGCGCCTGTCCTGCGGGAGGCGTGGCCGCGCGGGGAGGACTCGCCGGGCGTGCGGCGCGTGGGGGAAGTGGGGGACGCTTTATCGCCGCCGCCGCCGCCGCCGCCGCGCCTGCCGGAGCCCAGGTCGAGTTCCCTGGACAGCTTCCTCTCTGACACCTTGCGTGTGGCGGTCTCGCGGGGCACGGGGATCTCAGACTGTCTGCCGCGGGTAGTGCGGCTGGTGGCGGTGGTGGAGGAGGAGGAGGACCTCTCCTCCCTGGAGGTCTTCCTGGAGGAGGAGGTGGTGGAGGATGTTGTGGTGGTGGTGGTGGTGTTGTTGGTGTTGTTGGTGTTGGTTCTGGACTTGTTCAGTTCGTGGATGACGTTCTCGCTCTCAGCTCTGAGTGCCGCCTCGTCGTCTGAAGTGAGGCGGCCCTCCGTGGCGGAGTTGTCGTCCTCAGCTGAGGAGCGGCGCTCTCTGAGGACGCGTGTTGGCGACACCGAGTCCCTCACCTCCTTGTTCTTGAGGGAGATGTATCCCTCCCCGGCCAGGGCGTTGGACTGGATGGAGTAAGTGTTCTTGGTGATGGTGACCACGGCGTCTCCCTCTCCGTCGCTCAGCTCTCCCATGATGCGCTGGAACCGACCCCCGCGGTCCTCGCTCGCCTTGCGCATGTGTTCCGCGATCACCTCCTCCGCCGACACGCCCTCCACGCCCTCCACGCCCTCCACGCCGCGCAGTGTCAGCCCGCCCAGACGCACGTTCTGTGTCGAGATGGAGTCCGTCACGGCTGTGTCCCCTTCCACGTGCATGGTCACCTGAGGGCACGGCAGCCACGTCAGCACCACAACACCACAACACCAACAAACACTACCTACTCACATTTCAACACACACACACACACACACACACACACACACACACGTACCTGTATGTTGGAGGTCCTTCTGACGGGCGTTGGTGAGGCTGCGCTGTCCTCCCCGCCGCTGAGGCCGCCATCATCAGTGACGGCCAGGGCGCCCAGACTCTCCTCGTCGTTCTGCATCATCTCCCGCAGCCGCTGTTCCTTCAGCTTGTACATGCGGGCCCTGATCCGCCGCCGCTCCCCGAAGTCTTCCGCTTGTTGCCACTGCGGAGGAAGAGGAGGAGGAAGAGGAGGAGGGGGAAGAATGTTATTGTTTCGTTATCTAGAATAGGTTAGGTATAAAAAAACAGCTAAAAACAACCAAAAAACAACACAAAACAGCAAAAATAACAACTATAACAACACCTTACCAATAAAACAACCGAAATAAACAAGAAAAACAGCAAAATATCAGCAAAAATCAGCAAAAAACAGCAAAAAAACAACAATAACCAAACCTTACCAACAACAACAACAACAACAACAACAACCACAACCACAACCACAACCAC
>CM035196.1:169205-180994 GCA_020233015.1 Callinectes sapidus | reverse complement strand
CTGCTGCTGCTTGTGCCTCCCGTCTCTCGTAGGTCAAGGAGAGGGTGCAGTCGTCTGCGTAGGCACACCCAGGAGGAGATCATTCAAGTGGATGTTCCACAATATGGTCCCCAAGACTGACCCTTGTGGAACAGAGGCCTCTACAGGAAAGCTGGCTGAGGTGTGGCCGTTCACTGTGACTCAGAGACTCCTGCCTGTTAGGTAGCTGGAGAGCATGTGCAGTAGGTCTCCGGTGATACCCAGCTGCTCCAGCTTGGCAAGAAGCCCGCAATGGCACACAGTGTCGAAGGCCCCTGCGATGTCTAGGGCAATCACCAGTGAGGGGCGGCCAGCAACCAGGGTTTCGTGCCAGGACATCGAAAGAAGAAGGAGGTGGAGCGACCTTTCCTGAACCCGAACTGCCTGGGTGAGTGGAGTTGGTGGTCGCTTAGGAAACTCTTTACCTGCTCTCCAATGACCCCTCGAAGATCTTGCTGACCACTGAGAGGATAGATATCAGGTGGTACTTGATCGGGTTCGACATTCCCTTCTTATGGACCGGGTGTGACCCTTGCCTCTTTCCACTGAGACACCCACACCCTGGTCGCCAGGCACTGGCGGAAAATAAACAGGGAGGGCATGGTGAGCTCGTCCGCAGTGTTTGAGAAGGTAAAGACTTACACCGTCACGACCTGAAACCTTCCTGACGTTGACGCCCTTCAGGCGCCTCCTAACAGCGGCCTCCGTGATGACCACACTCTCAATGCTCGGGGTAGCAAGGCGTAGGAAAGGCGGTGGCTGTTTGTCAGGTTCAAGAGTCCTCATCTCCTCGCTAAACACTTCAGCAAGAAGATTAGCTTCTTCCTGGTTAGTGATGGCCAGGCTCCCACACAGCTTGGTGAGCGCCGGAACACGTTCGTGGGAAGTGATGCCCTGCTTTTCTTTCACCAGAGCTTTGGGTCCATCTGGTTGGATGACAATATCCTCCCATTGTCCTCCCACCTAGTTTTGGCCCATTTCGTTGTTTGCAACATGCCCTTACTTGCAGCTCAGTGCAAGGCCCTGTTGCGCTGGGTGGGGCGACTCTTGTACTGCTGCCATGCGCTGTACTTGCGTTGAACAGCGACGTGACAGCGGTACCCAAACCAGGACTGGTTCTTTGGACTGGTTGTGTATGTCCTGTGTGGCGCTTGTTGCTGCTATATGTTGTGAAGGATGGTGATAAAGGTGTGTAGGTCGTGGCGTGGCTCGCCGGTGAGCACTGTGTCCCAGGACATCCCCCCGAGGGCACGTCTCATAATTGGTGTGCTCCCAGAGCCAGATGGTCCTGTGGTGTTCCTCCTCACGCGCTGGGGCAAGATTAATGGTGAAGAGGACGGCGAGGTGATCAGAGGAATCCATTAGGTGGCACTACACACTGTCACCTGCTAGGTTTGTCAATACAGGGTCGAGGGAGCTTCCACGCCGGTGTGAAGGGAAATCAACATGGTTGTGAAATCCCTGCACGACTGTCTGACTCTCTCTCTCTCTTTCTCTCTCTCTCTCTCTGGTGGTGGTGATGGTGGTGAATTGACAAACAATATTGCCGCTATTTTAAGCCGTGAAGTCCTGGATGCATAGAAGGCCGAGGATGTCTTAAAAGGGTCAGCAGGTGTGTGGACATATGAAGAAGACGAGGAGCTAAATATGTTGTGAAGTGTCTTTTGGACTTTGCTGTATTTTAAGACTGGAAATTCAGTCCTTCACACCTAGCCATCCCTCGATCCGCTGGCTATTTTCCGCGCATGCGCACTGACCACTGACGCCATTGTCATGGTAACCTGGGCACTGCACTGTACACACCACGCTGCAACCGCGTACATAATATACATTACCAGATATAGAGAGATCATAGAGTGGATGTTAACATGTCTGACTGGAATACTGAATCCCCAGCATCTGAGGTTACTGATAACATGAATATGGCAGTCGATAACTCTTCAACACCAGTAGAGCAGGTGCCACAACTCCCACCTGAGCCCTCCCTGGAGTTTCCAACTAGAGAGTTCCTAGACAAAAACCTAAGAAAACCTGACTTACAAAAACGATGTGGGGATCACGAACACATAGGAAAACTCATCTAATAGATATGATACTCAACAAATCACCACCATTACCCTCGTCCTCTGAAGCCTCCGAAGCAATACAACAATATACTGCATCCTCTAACATCACACAGCCGGCCACTCCACCCACTGTGACTACGCAAACATCACTTCACGACGACATCACTGAGATGAACATGCAAGAAATAATGAAGAGTATCAAGACACCTATGTCTAAACTAGAAGTCAAGGACAAGGAGATAGATCTGCTCAGCACAGAAATGAAGACTGCATACGCCACCATTGAAGTTTTCCAGAAACGAGTTACTAAGTTGGAACAGAAAGACAGTAACGAGGGGCGCCACACGTCGGTAGTAACCTCCACACCGACTGCCAATTCCCTCCTCCTTGGCAATGCCAACTTCAGGCAGGTTTTATGCTCTGATCTTGAGAAGAACTGCCAGATAAAGGCCCTCACGGGAGCAAACATGAACTTGTTAAGAAGCTGGGTGACCAAGAAACTAACACAGATTCCCACTACATGCGTTATACAATGGCAATAACGACATACTTGAAGAGGGGTTGCCAGCAACAATACTTGACAATTTGGGCTCCCTGATCAGTGACCTGAAGGAGGAGAACAACTCTATGAAAATATACGTATGCTAAGTGGTGCCGATGCCTATGACTTTAGAAATTTAAACAAAAACGGAGGACTATAATGAACTACTAGTGAAATGGGGAGAAACCAATGGTATCGAAATGATAAAAACTGCTCCGATTTTTAGACTCGGCACTGGCGAGCTGGACGACCTTCAGCAAGGCAGAGGAAGAGAACTCAGGGTTTACGGTGAATAGGCTAGGAGCGATCAAATTATTAAGCACCATCAAGAAACAGTGCCCAGACTTTCATCTTTGCTCTAAATGGGATGAAGTTAAGAATTCCTGGAACACATATAGAACACAAAGATCTGACAGACGATGTGTAGATCAAGCCAACTCCCGACTCAACTCATCCGCGCACACTGCTTCGTTCAGCGCGTACGAACCACGCAATGTCAGGGCTCCTTCCTACGTCAACAACATGCCAACGCAGAAAAGTTTCCCTGATGCCCCTAATACGCTTACCTGGAAAGCTCGAACCCGCCCCTTCAATACTTCAGCCCAGGGAGCACATCCTCATCCCCGCCCTGCACCTGCACTGAGAACCTCCTCCCACCATTCACCTGAGAGAATGCCAGCGAGACAAGAGGAGGAAGGCCGAGATGACGCCAGAGGAGGAAACAGCAACAACACATACGCCTCAGCGTTAAGGAGAGTGCCTGGGAAAGATACTCAAACTATTCAAAATAATCACCGATCCTACAATTGAGGTTTTGAAAACAGGAGCAGAACTTACTCACACAACTACACACACACTCCGGGGTATGGGAGGCGAGAGACATACTGTACATCAATAACACACAATATGATCAAAGTAGTTACTCTCATTCATACAACTCTCAATACTATAATAGGAGAAAGGTTGGATGCTTTAGCTGTGGCGAATTCAATCATGTACAACGTAACTGTAGATTCGACCACAAAGTTCTGTGTACCATATGCCAACGTGTAGGACACAAGAGTCGCCTGTGTCAGCACTACACCACATAGGGGAATGGCGAAGAAAAAACCTGCCGATGTTAACAGTAAAGGAAACTTTTTGACCATCGAACACTTAAATGCTCAGCTCAATCTTTACAGTGTAATTTTGATGAAGTGGCACTGTTAACCAAAGAGAGAAATATTTACATTTTATGTATCAGTGAGTCTTGGCTTCTTCCCCATACCCCAGATGTTTTCGTCAATTTACCAAATTATAACATAATTATTTCGGTGTGACAGTGGACGTGGCGGCGGTGTTTGCATTTACGTTAAGGATGTCTTGTCTGCTAAAGTAATTGAATTAAAGGTTCCTAGGCAGACAGGCATAGAAGATATTTGGATAACAGTACAGTGTCGCAAGTTGCCAGCCATTGTTGTTGGATGCATGTACCGACATCCCAAAGCTCCGGTTGTCACCTTTGATTATATAAAAGACGTTTTCAGATTGATTTGCATGAGAAATAAGGCATTATTTATTCTTGATGACCTTAACAATAACTTATTTGCCAATGATAACAAGCTCGATAAGATAATAAAAAACAACAAATTAACTGAAATAGTAAATAAACCGACGAGGGTCACTGCTACGTCATCAACATTGCTGGATCTTGTTATCACTAACAAACCTGACGTTATTAACTCCTGGGATGTTGTTCCCCAAGAAGTCGGAGACCATGACCTCCTTAGTGTTACTGTTGATATAACTAAACCAAAGAGACTGCCTGTTGTTCGAACATTTCGTAATGTCAAGAATTATATCAAAGACATTCTTTGTTTTAAACTTTTACAAAACACACAATATTTTAGTGCAATTATGGACACTGACGACGTAAATACACAGGTTGACATTTTTACGGATAATTTCATTAGATGCTTAGATGACTGTGCTCCCTTTGTAACTAAGAGTATTGCAAGACCGTTTGCACCATGGATGAATGATGACATACGTGAAGCTATGAGGCTCAGAAATAATACTCGAACAGAATTTAAATCTGACCGACACAACACAACGTTACAGGAACAGTAAAAGAAAGTAAAAAAGCGTGTAAAGACTCTACTTACAGCGATTAAGACAGAATATTACCATCAACAGTTACAAAAAGCGAAAGAACACCTCTAAAATTTGGAAAATTATTAAAGATATTGTTCCTGACCGTAAAAACAACTACAGTGGGTATAATTTTGACAACATATGTAGCTAATAAAGCGAATAAATTTAATTTTCATTTTGCAAATGTGGGGAAAAATACGTATAAACGAACACAAAAATTCCTCCATGGTGAAAATCCACCTCATGAAAATATTTTTAATGTAGTTTTAGGTGACGGCAACATTTTTAGACCTCATCCTAAATGTTGAAACTGGTTTCCTCACAATTAAAAGCCTAAAAGAAAGTAGCTCTGTAGGTTCAGATGGCATTTCAATGAGATTTATTAAGGATGCACTTTATGTTATAGCTTTTTATTTGACTTGTACAATTAATACTTCAATTGTAACAGGAATCTTTCCTACACCCTGGAAACACTCACCAGTTGTACCAATACTCAAAACTGGTGATTTTGATGATCCAAATAATTTTCGACCAATATCTTTATTACCTATCATATCTAAAATATTAGAAGAAATTGTCACAAATCAGCTCATGCTTTTTTTTAGAATCCAGTCAATCACTGTCTAACACTCAGCATGGATTTCGTCCTAGACTGTCAACAGAGACTGCACAGACTGTTATTACCAACAAATTATTTAGTAATATGGACTCAAAGAAGATTACATTGTTAACCTTGTGTGACCTCTCTAAAGCTTTTGACAGTGTTGGTCATAATGTCCTTATGAAGAAATGTTCTGCACTTAAAATTGACGTTTTGGGGTTTGAAAATTATATTGAAAACAGAGTTCAGTCTGTCCGTTTAAACAACACAAAATCTAATAAGTGGAATGTAGCTTATGGAATCCCACAAGGTTCTATTCTCGGACCTGTTTTATTTTCGATTTATGTAAACGACCATAATGAGTGTATAAATGAATGTGCTGTAACACAGTATGCTGATGACACTCAATTTATCCACGCTGACACTGTAAATGACTGATATTGAACTCAAAGAAAACACAATGTATCTTCATAGGCAATAAACAACTTTCATCGCAGATTCCTCCGAACACCAGAATAGACTTTGGTGGAGATATAATTTACCCAAGCTCTTATGTTAAAAAAAAAACTTGGTATCTACATTGATAAATATATGTTTTTGGATGTACATATAGATCAATTAACTAAGAAAGTAATGGGTACACTAATGTTCATTAATCAAATAAGCCAAAATTTTGATGAATTAACTCGAATACTAGTAGTGCAGTCGCTAGTTCTCATTTTGATAAACTATTGTAATGTTATATGAGGAACTATTAGTGAAACTTTGCTGCACAAAGTTCAGAAATTGTAAAATTTTGCAGCTAAAGTAGCCTTTGAATGTTGCAGAAAATATGATGATGCAACCCCTGTTATAAAAGAATTAAAGTGGTTGAAAATCAAAGAGAAGCACACCTTGGATAAATGTACAACTGTTTATAAGGCTGCCAATAGTTGCTGTCCGGATTGGTACCTCATATTTCCAAAAGTAAGAGAAAACACCACAAGTAATACAAGACAAATCAACACCATGTATGTGCCCAGAGCCAGAACAGACTGTGGTGCTAGGGCCATTACGATGCTTGGGCCCAAATTATGGAACACACTGCCTAGTAGTGTCATCAATTCTGTAAGTCTTTATGTTTTTAAATCTAAACTTAGCAAATTTCTTTTAAGGGATTATTGTTAGTTAATATCATTATAGCATGATTATTCTAAAATCAATTTTACTTAATGTTTCATACATAGTATCTACCCAATTTTATTCTTTTGTTTTAAGTTTTACACTGTAATCACTGTAAATAATTTTACTTTGTGTCATTGTATTGATGCACACCTGCATATGTGTGTGTGTGTGTGTGTGTGTGTGTGTGTGTGTGTGTGTGTGTGTGTGTGTGTGTTTTAGTTAACAATTTTATACTCTGATCATGACTACCTGTATATACCAGTCTGAAAGAATAACGATTTTCCATGGAATAATAAAGAATCTGAATCTGAATCTGAATCTGAATCTCTCTCTCTCTCTCTCTCTCTCTCTCTCTCTCTCTCTCTCTCTCTCTCTCTCTCTCTCTCTCTCTCTCTCTCTCTCTCTCTCTCTCTTTACTGATACAGCTGTTACATCTTTCCAGGGCGTGCTGGCACCACCTATCCTAAAACCTAACCTTGCAAGCAGTACATCTACTGAAGAACTAACGTAAGTAGAAAAAAAGAAAATAATTAACCAAACCTATAATTACTTTAATATTAATTGCTTTATGTAAAACATTAATATTACTTTCAAAAAAATTCACGCTTAGTGCTTCACTTGTCACTATCACGCTATCACAGATCACTGAGCCACTCGTGGACAGACACTTTGAATTTCTGAGCCTCGCACACAGCAACACTAAGGTCGGCCGGGCACTTATTCGAGGCTAAGAAATTATTCTACCACCGCACACAAGTTTGCACGAACTGTCGTTGGTAGTGTGTCGTGCTTGAGCGATGTATGGTCAGGGCCGCAGGCACAGCATTCACGGCTCTGGTGTTCACCTCCACTCGTTGGGCTGCCTGGCGAAGCGGCTGCAGGTGAGCCGCCCGTTCCTCCTGCACTTTGTAGAGGGTGGTGAGGCCCGCCACGTGTCGTCGGTGCTGGAGGCTGTGCAGTACCGTCTGCTGCTCTGGGTGTCCGTCCCAAATGATCCGTTCAGCCCTACGCTGGACCATGTCAAGCATTGCGAGGTGCGAAGCAGCAGCCCCTCTCCAGGCAAGACAGGAATATTCCAGCGAGGAGCAGACCTGGGATTTGTAGAGGAGCTCGCGACCTTACTATCCAGGGGCCACGAGATCCTCCTGAGGGAGGCCAACTTCCCTGCCGCTATTCTGGTAAGCTGGGTGATGTGGGCCCTGAAGGACCAGCTTACTGTCATATGTAATCCGGAGGATCTTCATTTCTTCCTCAGGCACCAGTAATGTCCCTTTAAATGTTAGTTGGATCCCACTTTGCGCTCTGGACACCACCAGCTGTCATTTTTGCGGGGCAAATCTGACCTGACATCTGTGTTCCCAGCCCTATATTCGGAGAAGTGTAGCGTTGAGACTACAGGAGGACATCGACACCGTGATGTCGCCCGCATAAGCCCTGGCAGTGGGGTCAAGGTTCAGCAGGTCGTTGATATAAATATTCCAGAGGAGCGGCCCCAAAACGCTGCCCTGTGGCACACCTGCTGCAATCCGTTGTGGGGCTGACTGCTGCCTGTTGTGCACGACTCGCAAGTGTCGTTCCAGCAGGTATTTCGCGCAGCAGCTCCGGCACGGCCCCATCCACATCCAGCAAGCGTAGCCTTTCCAACAGGGCGGTGTGCTACACCTGGTCCAACACCAGGGCAGCAGTGGGTCTTCCTTGGTTCAGGGCATCATTTCACTCGCTGACCAGCAGGAGGTTGAGATCCGCGGCAGAGCGTCGTTACCTGAACCCAAACTGCCTATCGCTTAGGAGGTGCTGGGTCTCAAGGTGTGATGTGAGGCGTGCAGCAGGTAGACTGGACGGTAGTTTGCTACCTCAGACCTGCTGCCTTTCTTGTACACTGGGACGACATGGCTGGTTTTCCATATTCGTCGCCATATTTTGTTGCGCAGGAGGGCCACGAAGAGTACGATAAGAGGGGCTGCTAACTCCCCAGAGCACCTGCGGAGTACTTGTGGACTAACTCCGTCAGGTCCACCGCCTTTGTGTCATCCAGTGTAGTGAGGGCTGCTCGTATTTCAGCTTCAGTTGTCGTAAGTGAAGTCAACCTGTCACCTGCTACCACGGCGTGAGTGGGGGAAGGCCTGGTTGGGTCCAGGAAGGTCATTTTCCGGGAGAAGTGTTGAGCCAGCAGGTCTACCTTGTCTCGGTTCGAAAAGGCCGTGTTTCCATTTCCTCTTAGAAGGAAAAGGATGGTGTTTACGTTCTCTTAGTCTTGGCTGTCCGTCACCATGCCCCACCACTGTCTGGAGCCGACGTTCCCACCCCTCAATTTTCTTTTTTTGCTTTCCAGCCACTGGTCTCGGGCCCAGACATGGGTAGCTTCCAGGTGGGCGGCAGCATATCTGTGGCTTTCCCTATTTCGCCACGTAGGGTGGTGCTTATATTGATACCAGGCCCGGTATTTTTTGTCTGGGGCTGAACGACACTGGGGGCCCAAACCACGGTTGGTCTGAACCCTAACTGCGGTGTTGCTTGTGCGGCACCCAGCGGGCCTGTGCACCTAGTAACACCTCAGTGAATCGCCCCACCTGCTGGTCCACGTCACCTTGCAACAGGTCCTCCCAGTTCTCCTGTGCCAGGCAGCGTCGTAGCCCAGCTCAGTCCGTATCCTCCCATTGCCAGAGGGTGCGGGTGGTACTCGTCGCGGAGCCTCCTGAAAGCCACACTTGTGAATACGACTTCGTGGTCCAAGCTGCCTACAGGGCCCAGTGAAGAGCACTGCACATCGTGTGAGGGGAGGTCTGTCAACACGGGATCTAGGGAGGAGCCAGATCGGTGAGTAGGGAAGGTGACGTGGTTGTGGAGGTTAAATACGGCAAGAAGGGAGTCAAAGAACCTTTGAATCTCTGGTGGATTCAGGTCACCGAGAATAATCACATTTTCACACTGATGGTTAGTCATTAGGTGATCGAGATTCTCCGTTAAAAAGTCCACCAGGACTGTCCCTTGTGAGGGGAGTCTATAACAGATCAAACACAGAGTGCCTCGTCCTCTTTCATGAATTATTTTCAGCATTATAACCTACAGTTCGTCAGGGATGTGCGTGTCCATCACTACAACATTTAGGGAAACCTTATAACAGAAGGCGACTTCCCCTCCTTGTGTAGAGCGGTTCTTCCTGACCCAGGCTGAGTAACCCTTTACCCGGGCATAGCTCGCTGGCACAGTGGCGTCCAGGAAGGCCTCGGACACGAAAACTGTCGACTTTCTTCACATGGATGAAACTGTACGTCAGCTCACACACGTAAGTGTGAAATCCCCGCACATTAGCCAACACAATGCGTAGTTCCCTCTCAGTACGCCCGTGCCATCTCCTGCTGCCGTTGGAAGGCATCGCTGATACCATGAGGCGTTAGCAGCGGCAGGAAGCCTCCCCCCTGGGAGTGAAGGGGGTGGTAAGTGTAGGGTCCTTGGGTCGAGGCTCCCCAGTGAGTGGATTGGGTGGGCGGAGGGAGCAGCCAGGTAGCACCACGGAGGAGAGCCAATGTCTCTTGTCTACTTATCCTGACCGCCTCAATCAGGTTCTGGTGCCTTTTGTCCGCAAGCCGCTCCCTACAGGTCTCTGCTGTATGGTAACAACCTTGGCAGTAGTCACAAGAAAGGCAACTCAGGCAACTCTTTGCAGAATGGCCCTGCTTGTGACACATGAAGCACTTGGTCTGTCGTGGCCTTTTGCTGTTCTCCCTCCTATCGCCCCCGACTCGTTTAGGTCCTGTTCTTACCTGGCATGGCAGGTTCTTGTGGCCCTGTTTGGGTGGTGGCTGCTTACGTCCTTGGGTAGGCTGATTATTCCTCTCCTGGGACTTCGGGACAGTTGCTTGGTTTCCGCCTGTAGCCTCGGTCTGCAGGGACATCACTTCCGAGTCAGGATGAGGATGGAAAGGGTGAAAGGTGGAAAGATGTGAAGAGCAGGGAAGGACTATCGTTTGGCTGTCTGCAAAGGGGTGAGGGGGAGGAAGGGGGAGTTCCGATTTAACGGCAAGCGAGACGCTCGCCGTGGGCTGAGGGAGAGGCGGGTGATGTCAGTTAAGACAAGCTCCTTGCCTCTGACCTCACTTCCATTGCCTGCTACTTAGATCCACCAGTCACAAGCAGCTGTGTTTACTCTCACGTGCTCGGCCCAGTCCTTTTCTATTTTATCCGGGCTAGCAGTATATGCAATGGATCTTTGTTCCACTGGCACACTAGCACTTTGTCTAAGGGCGAGTGGAGTGTCCTCTACCGACAGTGCGTCATAGTGCGTCCACCAACACACTTCGTTTCTGCGGTAAATCGTCGTCTAGTGTTTTACTATAGACCTTGATCTGGTCTTTGCTGATGGACACATCTCTCGAGGTTCACTACCAGCGCCACCAGTTCCTCAAGAGCGAGATCACCCAGACCTTCCCCTTCCGTGGGTTCAGGGAGCGGCTCTTGAGGGGTGGGGGTTGGGACCTGTGTCGGATGTTGGGTGGTGAGAGTCACTTGGTCACTGATACAAGCCTACACAGTTGTATTCGGGCGCGCACGCCAAATAGCCCACGTGACACACGTTGGAACAAGCTTCTTCGGTGCAGTGTGGTTCTCGTTCTGGATCCGCCTTTCGTCCACTAGGCCTTTCAATTTGCTTGTGCAGTACACCCTCGTCAGGCATGCTTGGTTCGTCTGGCTATCACACTAAATGGCGGTGTTGAAAACTGCAGGGAAGCGAGGCGGGTGTGGGTTGGGTGGGTTGGGTGCACATGAAGTCAGTCGGGTCAGGTCAGGGTCTCGGCACAGGAGTTAATTGCTTCAGGAGGAAGGAATTAGTGGTGGAATGATTTTCCCAGAGGATTCTCTTCCTCTGTGTAGGAGGTTACAATAACAGGAAGGTGTTACTGAGACAGGACTCGTCACAGCATTCCCTACGACGTTACGACACTGTTATAACACTGCACTTCACTGTTACATCCCCGAAACTCTGTCTTATTGCACTGTACACTTCTATACGTCACGCACTGGAGGCTTGCCGGTGCAAGGAGCCGGTGTAACACTATATACTTGTCTCATCACTGATTCTAGGCCACAGCAGCATTCACTGTTATACGCCACGTATTGCTGGCAGGTGGAGAGCGCTGGAGCACTTTGTATTTAGCTGAGACCACGTCAAATTCTATCTACAGCTCCGGAGCAACCTGCAGACACGTCCTCACTCTCTGACCTCTGACCTCTGACCCCCCCCCCCCTCTCTCTCTCTCTCTCTCTC
>CM035196.1:109789-121159 GCA_020233015.1 Callinectes sapidus | reverse complement strand
TATATATATATATATATATATATATATATATATATCAATAGGGTTGATGCGAGGTGCTTGCCCAACCTATGTTTATTTATTTACTTTTCTACTTATCTATTTCTTTGTGTGTGTGTGTGTGTGTGTGTGTGTGTGTGTGTGTGTGTGTGTGTGTAGTTGACTACATATGCTGGGGAAAAGTTCCAAACATTTACAATTCTATTACAAGAATATTGCTTTGCCTCGTCTGATCTAAAACGTTTACATGTAATTTTGTAGCCATTATTTTTTCATGGTGTTGGAGTTGTCAATATTTATAAAATTGTTAGTATTTACGTTATCAAAGCCCTAAAAAATCATAAATAGTTCAATTGAGTTCCCCTCAAGCGCTCCTCATAAGGCTTGTTTTGCAATCGTGGGATCAACTTGATGGCTTCTTTGAACTCATTCCAGCATATCTATATATTTCCTGTAATAGGGTAGCCAGAATTGAACACAATATTCAAGTTGAGGTCGGGCAAGCGCATTAAACGATGGAAAATACCCCTTCTACTATTTCCGAACAGTGTTTACTGATTTTGACGTATGAGGTCATTTTAATGCCTAAGTGTATTTCCTCAATGCCCATGACAGGCTTGGAACCGCTCATTGATTATTGTTGTGATCATTATTACTACCAATGTGCAATACTTTACATTTGTCTACATTAAAACTCATCTCCCACTTTTCTGACCAAGTGACTAAGCTGTCGAGATCAGATTGCAATTGCCTTTTGTCCTCTGACGTGACTACTTTTTTTCCATTATTTTAGCATCATCAGCGAGCTTAGATATCATTAAAGTAAATAAGGAAAAGTAAAGGGCCAAGCACAGGTCGCTGTGGTACACCGCTTAAAACTTCTCGCCAGTTTGATGATATACCATTAACAAAGAAAGGAACTTTGTCGTACAATGGAACCGCTTGCACTCTGGAGGCCTAGAGATCCTCGAGCGCATGGTCTCGAATTTTGCCTATGGTGTGAGTGGAAATTGGGCGTCCACTCAGGAGAATGATTTCCAAATGGGTGGGCTTTCAGATATGTCTCTATTAGGTGGTCTCCTTTGTCTCATAAATTTCCATAAAAAGCCCAGATTGTTTAAATAGAAAACTTTTTGAAAATCTAGATACACTACATCAACGTCCTATGTCTTGTCGCACATGGTGAAAACATCATTAAAGAAGTCAACTAGACTGGTTGGACAAGAACGTCCGTTTTGAAAGCCGTGATGTGAGTCATTGATTAAATTATTTGCTTCTAGAAAGTTTACTAAACTATTGGGAATCACTGCTTCCATTAATTTACATACTACAGATGTGAGGCTGAAGGGTCTATAGTTGCTGGGAAGTGACTTGTGGTCTTTCTTATGAATTGGGGTTACGTTAGTTAACTTCCAAGCCTTGGCAACTTTACCGCAGCTAAGTGATTTAGTGAAAAACAATGAAGGGGGTTTACAAATTTGAAATTTTGTTTATTTCAATATACGTGGTGCAATGCAGGCTGAACCAGGGGTTTTGTCGGTTTTCATCTCATCAATTACTTGAATCAATTCGCCTTCATTAAAAACACAGACACTTAAAGTGGTTATGTTCTGGAGCATAGAGGGTAGTTTGGGATTACATAGATTTTTTTCTCAGTTAAAAATGAAACAGCATAGTTATTTTGTGTGTCCGTGATTTGAGTTTCTTTAGTAGCAAGATTATCTTTATCTTGATAAATCTGGTTTATGTGAAATGTTATGACTTTTTTGTTTTGAACATAACGGTAAAATTCTTTGGGATTGGATTTTAGGATGTTTGCAATATACATTTCTAGGTTTTTCTTACTTTGTTTGATAAACTTCTTTGATTCACAGTGAAGGCCACCATATTCAAATTTATTGCCTTCGTTCTGATATGACAAATAATTACGGTAGTCACCATTTTCTCTGCAATAGATAGAACACATTGCGGTTAGTCCACCATTTAGGTTTATTGTTTTTAAATAAATGTCTTTTACGTATTAAGATGCATGACTTCACAGGGTTTTCTAGAATGTACTTAAAATTCGGCTCCAGATTCCTCAATGTTGTTTCAAACAATTTCCAGTCTGTGACAGCAAGGATTGACCAGTCCCTCATAGTCTTCTTTTGTAGATGAAAACTTTATGTTTGAAGATTGATGGGAAAAGAGACAATCTTGTGGTCGCTAGTACTAAATTCAGGACCAGTATTTACGTTAGATACTAAATCATTATTTGTTGAAAGAACAAGATCTACTGTATTGTCACCGCGTGTGGGTTTTTGAATGTATTGCTGTAGATTGCGTTCTAACAGGTTATTGTACAAATTATGACAAGAATGAGAGGTAAGTGAATATCCCTATGAGTTGAAAGGTAAGTTGAAATTCCCACACATGACTGTATCAAAAGTGTTATATTGCAGCAATTTGATCTAGTAAAAACTTGTCCGAGAAAATATTGTGAGCCAGAGGCCTATAGATAAGGCCTATAACATTTTTTAAGGTACACGTAAATGTAAGAAAACTGAATCAATATTGCTTAATCTATCGGTTTTAGGTATGGTTGGCTGAGGACTGACTTTCACATAAAACAATACACCGCCTTCTATTATGTCCTGTCTCTCACAGATAAATATCTGGCAAGTTGTATTCGGCAAGAAAGTCTCTGTTCGTAGAATTTAGCAAACACTCAGTAATAGCAACAATGTGATGATTTTCTAAAGCTGTCAATGTTCATAAATCTGAAAATTTAATTCTAAATCTGCGATCATTGATTAGACAAGCTTGCATATTGCTGCACATGGTAGTTTGGTTATGCGAAGAGCTGACCACTGGGCTGGAAAATCTTGCTGGTATTTTTTTTTAATCTGAATCTAGAAACTTTATTACTAAGTAGCCTGCCAGGTCATGAGGCTCCAATTCCATTGAGGTGTAAACCATCCGGCTGAGATAGAGAAGATTTGTTATAAAAGTCGTCCCAGAGATTCACAGTGTACTCTTTCCGGACAAAGAAAACTGAGACGGCTGTTAGTGCTATGGGCTCTGTTATGAAAAAATAAATGAATAAAAAAAAACAGTCGATCCTATGATTTAGGGGAGGGTGCTTGAAACAATAATATTTATTTAGTTTTGTACCGCTGTATCATCCTCGTCAGTCACACTTGCGTGAATTACGAGCTCTGCCACACAACTCGGATAGTTGTCCTCTAACTATCGAGTCACCAGCCAGTCTTGTCTCTTGGGCGTCCTTCTCTTCCTTAACTATGATCTGATAACTGATATGTGTTGAGATAGGCCAAAATTTTCTTTACATTAGTGGTTGTGGTAAGATTCCTAACTAGAGTGAATGGTGTCTTTGAGAACACGTAAAGGGGGAGGCCAAGAGTTCCTGAAGCAACAGATAGAGGTCCATTACAGATGGCGAGAACAGCGTCAGTCTCTAACCTGTGTTAGGGACAATAATTTTTTTTTGTGTTTTAAACCACTGCTCGTTGTCATCATACTGTTTACTCTTATCGTAATTTTCGTTCATCCTCTCCATCTTACTCTGTATGTGACACTATCTGCAGGCAGAAAAATTCCTAAAATACTGAAGGGCATACTTGCCCTGGCAGGTTTCACATTCTCTGAGAATAGAAGGCATAATGAATTAGAGAGCTCTGTAATCACGGAATGAGTAAAGGAAAAGTTAATGCATGGAAATAAGATACTGCTGTGTTTGACGGCTGCAACACTGGGAAATAGATCCCACATGGTCTTGAAAATGCTAAAAAGACCAATCCATACTCAAAGCAAAGTGGGCAATAGAGGAGAACGGAATCAGTACTCAACCTCACATTCAGCTACGCTGAAGGCTGGCCGGTGTCACCTGTCGCCAGGTGTTCTCCGCAGACTCTAGGGGCTATCAGAACCTCTTCAAGAGAGATCAATAAACTAAAATATTCTTTATATAGTATGACAGAAAGACAGAAAAATAATGGGTACCATTCGTTACGATGGTCAGAGATGAAAGGTCCACCTTTATTGGAGAAGGGTGGGTCGATCACATCAACTGATTCCCAGAGAGGCTATTATAGCCTCTCGTTATTCCTAACGCTTTGACAGAAGAAACTGTTTTGTCTCATCTTCAACCCATGCATAATAGGTATTATTATTATTACTATTATTATTATTATTATTATTATTATTATTATTATTATTATTATTATTATTATTATTATTGTTATCATATTATTATTGTTACTACTACTATCATTGTTTTATTTTTTTAATGTGGCGACCCACTGAACATGAGTTTGCGACCCGATAATGGGTCGCGACCCGTAGTTTGAAAAAGCCTGCTTTAGCGTCCTAGTTCAGTGTTCATCACACTTTTTCCATCACAACACAGTTTCATTTTTTATACTAGCCTCACAACCGAGTATGTCCATTTTATCAAACCTTTCTCTCCACCCAAAATTTGAAAACACAAACACACACACATACACACACACACACACACACACACACACACACACACACACACACACACATATATATAGAGATAGATATTATAATATATTATAATATATATATATATATATATATATATATATAATATATAACTGGTTACGATGAATGTGTGCTAATGAGATTCAATTCAAAGTTATAAAGTATGTAGAACTCCTGTGTTAATCTAAAAACTGCTCAAACAATACAAGGTGTCATGGTCTGCACTTACTTATTCAGTGTGATTGGTGTGCCTGTTTGTTCTTGGTTATCCAATTCCAGTGTGGCTTACATAAGGATAACACCACATGCATGTCGACTCTAGAATTGAGTTGAATTCTTTCCTGTATTTTTTATTTATTTATTTATTAATTTATTAATTAATCTTTTTTTTTTTTTTTTTTTTTTTTTTTTGTCTAGGTTGAGAATGCAGCTTCACACAAGTATGCCGTTGTAAAAGGAATGAAAAGCAGGATACTTTCCCTACTTAAATGTGGATATTCCTTGGAGACAGTTATTCCAAATTATGATGGAGATTAACTGGTCCCTTATTCTTAATGATGAATCACTTGTCAGATGAAAAAGTGTATTTTCTTGATCAAGTGTAAGGTTCAGCCCTGCAACAGCCTCGGGTCTTTTAAAAGCGGAAGGGTCTTTCACCAGGTGCTTGTCTTTTATGTCTGTCAAGTTTCCTTCAGGAAAATAGTGTTCAAAACTCGCCAACAAAGAACGAAGGTGTAGCTGTATATCGCATTTCAGTTTCTTTAGGTTTCCTTCATTGGCGCCATTTTCATTGATATGCTGCAAAAGTGTTTGAAACATGTAGTAAAGAGACTGATCAGCCTTGTTTGCCACAACATTATTGTCTTCTTACATGCTTCTACTTTCTCATTGTGTCGGAACACATCGTTTTCTGTCCCTTGCAGTTTTAGATTCAGTTCATTAAGTTTTGAAAACAGCAACAACAACAACGCAAAAATGTCTGCTATATATAAAACTTTTAAAATCCCATCATCATTGGGAAACAAGTCTGCCAAACCGGACGTATTTCTTCCTGAAGGAGAATTTGAATTTTCATCCTTAGTTTATAAACTCTAGCTAAAATTCAACCTCGGGAGAGCCATCGAACTTCTGTATAATACAAAAGGTGTGAATGATCAGCTCCCATCTCCAGGCATAAGAGTTAAAAAAAAACGACTGTTAAAAGCACTTCCTTTAATTATGTTGATAACTTTCACCACATCATTCAAAACACTGATGAAACTGTCTGGGATACCACTGGCAGCCAGCGCTTCACTGTGGATGAAGCAATGTTTCCCTGATATGTCATTACCGGCTGCTTCTGATATTTTAGTCACAACCACACTGTTTTTCCAAGTCATGATTACTGCTCCATGTATTGTAATTCCTTTGCAATTTGCCCAATTCAGTTTTTATTTTCCAACTAAGCAGTCATTCAGCACTGCATATTTCTGATTCTGATGAATGCGTTGGTAAAGTTAAGCAGCAAAGCATAGCTTACATGAAAACATCCTCATGTTCGTATGTCACATACACCAAGTGTTGCACAGTTAGATATATCAGTACTTTCGTCAAGCTGAATAGCAAATTCTCCATCACACTGTAGACGTGGCACCAGGTGAAGTTCTAGATTTTCTGCACTATCATTTATTCGCCATGACAGTGTTGTGTCACTCAGTGGAACACATTTGATCTTGTTTGCTATCTTTTCATCAAGGATGGTGCTCATTATATCCACAGCGGGAGAGAAGATAAGTTTTTCACAGTATGTATATAGTACTTTCTCTTTTGCAATGCGATAGGAAACTAGGTAAGACGATGTTGTGTTTGGTGGCGAGTGTTTATCACTCACTACAGCTTACACACGTACCTGCAATGCGTTATTATGTTGTAATTATGTGTCTTCTGCTTATATCCCATTCTCGTTGCTTCTGGAGGAATGATGGAGACAGTGAGATGAGCCAATGAAGGTTTTTTGAAGAGTACACATGGGCTTACATGTCTTTTCTTTGTCTCTCTCAAGCCGCTAGAGACGCCAGTTGTTATAAACTACACAACTTACATTATAAGGCACTTAATCCTATTCTTAGGTCTCTATAAACATACAAAAATATTTGATTCCTTATAATATCTTTGGATCCTCTTGAGGTATACTTAATTCCTATGTTTGTATATAACGGAAAACAAGGTTCTTTAATGGTAAACATAACTAAACTCATTTTACAAACATATCACTTCCTTTCCCCTGTCAAGGAAAAGGGCCTTACAAATCTAAACGCTCTGGAGGAACTCCTCTAGTTCCTCGAGCTGGAAGAACTCTCCTATCTACACTTTCAGAAGGAGTAACAAACTCAGAAACAATTGGTTATTCATGCCTATTTACATCATTACTCTCCAGTGGTACTGTTTCTACACTGCTTTTGTTGTGTTCTGGATCTACTTTTTGCTCTGGAGCTGTGTAAGGTCTGAGTTGATCGACATGACGTTTTGAAACTTTTCCATCAACATCGACATTGTAGTGTAATCGTCCTAGGTCTTCCGTAACGTGGCCTGGGACCCACTTCTCATTTGTATTGTATGAGCGTACCAATACTGGTGAAGAAGGTTGGTACTCACTTACTGTCTGATGTTTAGTGACTTGTTGCCCTTCTCTATTATTTTGTTGGATGTAGAAGTCTGGTTTGATCAAGTCTAGTTTGTTCCTAATTCTTCTACCCATTAATAAGTGAAGGGGTTTGTCCAGTGACACTATGCTCGGAAGTTCTATAAGACAACAAGAACTTGCTAACATGGGTGACAACATCTGCGGATGTTGCACTCCTGCATTTCATGTTATGTTTGAACGATTGCACAAAGCGTTCTGCTTCTCCATTAGTTGCAGGATGGTAGGGAGCTGTCTTTGTATGTTCTATACCATTTACTCTTAGGAAATCAGAAAATTCACTAGAGCAGAATTGTGGTCCATTGTCAGTCACAATGCGGACTGGAAGTCCATGAGTGGCAAAAATTGGCATTAATGCTTTTATGGTAGCTTGTGATGTAGTTGAAAGCATAGGTACTACTTCTGGCCATTTACTGTAAGCGTCAACTATAATCAGAAATGAATAACCAAGGAAGGGACCTGCAAAGTCTATGTGTAATCTCTGCCAAGGTTTTCTAGGATATTCCCAAGGGTGCATGCGTGCTGGCTTGGGATCATTCTGAAATGCTGAACAATTTTGGCATTGCTTCACACTTGATTCTATCATTGCATCTATTCCAGGCCACCATACATAAGTCCTGGCTATTGCTTTAGATTTTACAATACCGTGATGGTCTGCATGTATTTCATTCAAGACTTTCCTCTGCAATTCTTCAGGAATAACCACTCTGGCTCCCCTTAGGATACATCCCTGTTCTACTGACAATTCAGACCATAATCTTAGGTAAGGTTTAAACCTTTCCTCTTCTGGGACTGTGTTGTAGCCAGTAACTAATGACTGAGCAATACGTGACAACACTGGATCTTGCTTTGTAGCATGTCTTATCATTTTAGCTGTCATAGGTAAGTCATGGCATTCTACTAAGAGTACACTGCCGTCGTGCTCTCTTGGGGCACCTTCTACTGGCAAACGGGATAATGCATCTGCATTTCCCATCTTCTTTGTGGAACGATATTCTATTTCGTATGAATAGGCTGCTAGTGTGATTGCCCACCTTTGCAATCTAGCTGCTACTAATGTTGGTAGACCTACTTTGTCACCGAGTATTGCAAGAAGGGGTTTGTGGTCTGTGACTAACGTAAATTTAGCCTTTCCATACAAGTACATGTGAAACTTAGTTACGCCATAAACTAGAGCTAATCCTTCCTTTTCTATTTGGGAATAATTTTTCTCAGCTTTATTAAGTGAACGAGAAGCAAATGCAATGGGTCGCTCTGACTCGTCTGGCATAACGTGTGCAAGTACTGCCCCTAAGCCGTGTGATGATGCGTCGCATACAAGTTTTACAGGCAAATCTGGTTGATAATGCGTGAGAAATCTAGGTGATGTAATCTCTTTCTTTATGTGGTCTACTGCATGGTTGCATTCTTCATCCCAATTCCATTCTGTATCTTGTTTCAGAAGGTTATACAGGGGATGAGCTAGGGTAGCTAAGTTAGGGATGAATTTGTTGTAGAAAGTAATTAGTCCCCAAAATTATTTCAATTCATCTACATTTTCTGGTGTTTTTACTTCTCTAATAGCTCTTACTTTCCCTGGGGTTTTGTGGATACCATGTTCATCTACTTTGAATCCCAAATATTCAACTGAAGCTACAGCAAATTGACACTTGTCTTTGCGGATCCTCAGTCCAGTTTTCCGCAAGGTCTCAAGGACTAACTTGAGCCGTTCTAGGTGTTGAGCCTCATCTTTTCCTGCTACTAAGATGTCGTCAACAAAACAGAATATGCCTGGCTGTCCTATGAACAATTTGTCCATTGTCTTTTGCCATAGGGCTGGGCTGCTAGCTACACCGTAGGGTAATCTTTTAGGTCGGTATAAACCTAGGTGTGTGCTAAGGGTACACATCTCCTGGGAAGACTCATCCATTAACAATTGTTGGAAGGCTTGCCTTAGATCTAATTTAGAAAATACCTTGCAGTTACCTAGTGCAGCAAACATGTGATCAGGTTTTGGAAGAGGGTGTTGAGCCACTTGCAACTGTGGGTTTACCGTGACTTTGTAATCCCCACAAAGTCTAATACCTCTATCTTGTTTTACTACTGGAACAATGGGTGTGCCCCAGTCTGAGTGACTTATTTTTCCCAAGAGCCATTGTCAACAAGTCTTTGAATTTCTTGCTCTACCATTGGTTTTAAAGGCAAGGGAATTTGTCTTGGGGGGTGAAATTTTGGTTTGGCATTAGGTTTAAGTTGCAGGCTAGCACATGCATTTACTACTGTTCCTATTCCATCTTGGAAAACTTCTTTGCTTAGTTCAAGTAGTTGAGATAGATCTTCCTTCAAAACCTTTGCTTTTACACTGCATATCTTGGACCAATCTAATTTAATATGTTGGAGCCAATTTAGACCAAAAAGACTTCTATCTTGTCCTTCTACTACAACAGCAGACAAATTTTTGTATTCTTTTTGTCCATAACAAACATCTACATCTATAGCACCCACTACCTTGATGTCATTACCACCAAAATCCTGGAGTTGCATTTTACAGGGTGTAATTTTCACATCTGGTATAGACTGGGCAACACTTTGAGATAATATTGTGACATCTGCTGCTGTGTCAAGCTGCATGCTTACAGGTTTACCATTTAGTGTTATGTCAAGCATAATCCTTTTCTGAGAATTTCCAGAGTTAATTTTGAAAGCAAATTGCAAGTCAGTGTCATTATTGCTCTCTTGAGAAACACTATGACTGTTTACATTTGACTCAGAGGATTTTGCCGTAACATACACTCTTTTTTTAGTTTTACACATACTGGCAAAATGACCTAACTTTTTACAGGCTGAACATTCCTTTGAAGAAGCTGGACATTTATCTTTTTGCCATGGTGCATGACTAGTATAACCACATCTATAGCATTTCCTATGCCCTGCAGTCTGTTGGTTACCTTGCTGTGGTTGTGCTGGAAAACTTGGTTTGTTTCTAGCTGGCACTGTGTACTTTCCTTCTGTCTTGGGTTTGACACTCTTTTTAACTTGACTTATCATAGGTTTAGTTGACTGGTTTAAGTGACTATTACCTTCAATTATTTTTGCTTGTCTATCTGATGCCTCCAATGCTCTAGCAAACTGTAACATTTTCTCTAGAGTTAGGTCTGACTCCTGAAGTGCTTTTCTCCTCAAGTGACTTGAAGAACATTTCTCAATCAGCTGATCTAAAATTGCATCCTCAGTATCATGGAATTCACAGGTTTCTGCTAGTTTCCTAAGTCTAGTCACGAATGCATCAGTGTTTTCCTGTGCATTTTGTTTAACCTGTCTAAACAATACACGTTCATACCTTACATTAGTCTTAGGTGTGAAGTGTTTCTCTAGAGCTGTTTGTACCTCGTCGTAGGTCGCTAGTGGTGCAGGAAGTGTGCTGAATATTTCTTGTACCTCAGGACCAGCAACATGTAGGAGTAGCGCTCGCTTTTGTGCGTCGTTTGTGACTCCTGTAGCAACTATGTAGAACTGGAACCGTGTCTTCCATTTCTTTCATCGTATAGCTACTGAAGACGGATCCATTACCAAGGAAAAGGCAGGGGGCTGCTCCACTTCCAAGGGCATCTTGTTTGACCTTGTCTAGCTGTCCTTAGGGTACCGTAGGTAACGTCCGCTCGTCGCCAGATTATGTTATGTTTGGTGGCGAGTGTTTATCACTCACTACAGCTTACACACGTACCTGCAATGCGTTATTATGTTGTAATTATGTTTCTTCTGCTTATATCCCATTCTCGTCGCCAGATTATGTTGTGTTTGGTGGCGAGTGTTTATCACTCACTACAGCTTACACACGTATCTGCAATGCGTTATTATGTTGTAATTATGTGTCTTCTGCTTATATCCCATTCTCGTTGCTTCTGGAGGGATGATGGAGACAGTGAGATGAGCCAATGAAGGTTTATTGAAGAGTACACATGGGCTTACATGTCTTTTCTTCGTCTCTCTCAAGCCGCTAGGGACGCCACTTGTTATAAACTACACAACTTACATTATAAGGCACTTAATCCTATTTTTAGGTCTCTATAAACATACAAAAATATTTGATTCCTTATAATATCTTTGGATCCTCTTGAGGTATACTTAATTCCTATGTTTGTATATAAAGGAAAACAAGGTTCTTTAATGGTAAACATAACTAAACTCATTTTACAAACATATCA
>CM035196.1:72969-92408 GCA_020233015.1 Callinectes sapidus | reverse complement strand
CTCTCTCTCTCTCTCTCTCACACACACACACACACACACACACACACACACACACACACACACACACACACACACACACACACACACCATTTGTTTTCTTGCTGAACTTATCATCAACTTCATGGATGAGCTTATTGTAAGAACTTTTACCAGCAAATTTATAAAGGGTAAATATATAGGAAAAATTGTCAAGGTCCTGCTCACAGAAAGTTTTTATCTATCTTTGGTGTAGGTTTGGCTTCTTTGACATAAGAATGGGTTGACTTCCTCAACGGAAACAGTACATTTTATCTTCCTGTGTTTTCTTTATGATCATAACCTACAAATTTTGAGACATTCATATTTCTAAGCAACGATTACAATCTATCTTTTTTTTTTTTTAAGTTCCGCTCCACATCAAAAAGCCATAAACATTAGTAATAAAATTAATGAACTGCCATAATTTAACTTGACTCAGATGGAATTAATATCATTCAAAATTATGAGAAACAAGATCCTTAATTAAAAACTGGGTCGTTTGGCAATATTATGATCTGCATCTCATTATATGCTGTTCGTAAGGAAGTTATTTTGACAAGCGAACTTCATTTGCATCTGGCATTTTGATAGCTTTCCGTCTCGTCTTCCCCACCTTTTCTCTACATACTCTACTTTTTCTTGCCTTCATTGCCTTTGTCATCGATTTTATGTCTCTTCGAATAATTTTTTTCCTTCCTCCTCACCATTGTCTTCTTTCCTGCCGTCCCTTCCCAAACCCATTATCTCTACATTCCATTAATAAAACGAGGGTGTGTTTGTATCTCATGGTGGATGTGATCCGATGATTTAACATTCCATGTATATTCTCTCTCTCTCTCTCTCTCTCTCTCTCTCTCTCTCTCTCTCTCTCTCTCTCTCTCTCTCTCTCAGTTGCGCTCACGTCACTATTCCCTCCCTAGAGTTTGTTGCCGATTCACCCATATTATTTGGGCGATATAGAGTATCCTAGACTCTCTCGCTGATGTTGAGGCTGATCTCGCCCTCAGCGACGACGAGGATGACCCTGATATACATTGGCCACCAATGGCGCTCCACACTCAACATTCTGGCCGTATTCCCTGGCAATCCCTAGCTGAGGCCTCCCAGCCTGTTACCCAACCCGTCACCCGTATCAAGTAACCCATGGACTTCTGATTCGAGTGAACCATCATCTCCCCCTCCTCAATCATCGAAGCTCAGAAAAATCTCCCACTTCTTCTCCCCCCAACTTTGATCCCTCCGTGTCATCTACTCAGGCTACTCGTGTCCCTCTTGCATTTGCTCCACGAGATTTGTGTCAAGCTCATGTTCCTGGACAACTCGAGTATGGCTTTCTGACGTCACCAGGACATTCTGCATTGATCGGGAATTGGATGAGGTAAAAATGTCCGCTGTCACCTCCCGTTTCGTCTACATCTCACGACGGCGTACTGACATACAATGGGCCACAGAAGGAAAATTCTTATCCTTAAAGCTTGATGCCCAAAACTCGATCAAGAGGCCACGGAAATTCTTCGAGTATGGCTTTCTGACGTCACCAGGACATTCTGCATCGATCGGAAATTGGATGAGGTAAAAATATCCGCTGTCACCTCCCGTTTCGTCTACATCTCACGACGGCGTACTGACATACAATGGGCCACAGAAGAAAAATTCTTATCCTTACAGCTTGATGCCCAAGACTCGATCAGGAGGCCTCGGAAATTCCTCACGTATCTCGTCACCCGGTACCCAGTCGGCGTGGACCCTTCCGTGGCCAGGGAGCTTTCTGGTGTGTACACCGCGCGTCTTTTCCACCGTACGGCACCCTCATTAACAGGCTCGTTATCACCTAGAGCCTCCATGACCTATCACCACCTACATTTTGCTTCAGATTCCTTCCTAGCCTTCCACCATGCGAGCTTAGAAGGATGAAAGTTGAACAGCCTTGGTGCTTCAAGTGTTGGGGTGTTGGACATATTTCTCGGTACTGTTCCGCCTCCGAGAAGTGTGGGTGGTGTTCCGGCACTCACTCCTCCCGCACCTGCCCACACAGCAACGCCCCGCATCCCACCTCTGCTGATGTTACTTCTACATCGGCACAGTCTTCCCATCCCGCCCCAGACACAACGATGTGGGAATGCCCCCGCTGTTATGAACCCAGAGTCAGCGTGTGGCACGGATGTACGAAACGTTCCCGTCGTACTGCTCCGCGTGCTGTCCACCCCTCCCCACCGCCACCGCCATCACCATCACCACAACCACGACCAGGCGCTGCCTCACTACCTCCAACCTCTACCCATACTGACTCCCCACAAGTTCTTGCCCTTCGTAAGGCCGTTACCAATTTGACGGCACGATGTGCAGCCATCGCAGCGCGTTTTGATACCATTGGCCCAGCAAGCCACCACCCAGCGCATCCTTGATACACTCATCGAGTCCCACCACGCTGTCATTGCTACTGTCACCACCTTCTCCGAGAAAATTGAATACCTTGCCGGTGGCTTTGAAAACCTTAGTGATCACCTTCTCAAGGAGCCATCACGACTCACACATCAGAGCGGTACCGCCTCGACGTCATCGTCCCCACCAGCCTCCTATAAACGTAAAGGCAGACTTCGATAGCAGAATGCAGCTTCACATTATCTCTTGGATTGCCTGTCGAATCAGGGATTATTCTAAGCTTGCTTCCCTCAAGACATACATAGGTCGCCACCATCCACATATATTCATTCAAGAAGCTTTTGTAGGCGGCCACATGCCAGGAGAAGATGCACCTCTGCTCCAAGACTACATCTCCTCTGTCCAATACATCAGGAATGGCCTTGTGAGCTACATTCACTCTTCCGTAACCCACAAACTTCTGCGCTGCTCTACAGATAACGACATGGCGTTCCAGGTTTTTGAGGTCACCGTAGGTGATGGGAAGCTGCGGCTCTGCAACGTCTACTCTGCTCCAGGAAAGATCAATCTACCTGCTCTTCACACAGCTCCTTTTCACGGCATGATTTACATGGGGGACTTCAATGCCCGCCACCCTGCCTTAGGTGATGTCTCCCACACTCCGAGCCGTAGTAGACTGCCTCTCCTTGAACACATCCACCGCCACCGCCTCACTCACTGGCCCACCGGGGGCGCCACGCACATCCGAGGAGGCACGTTCAACCACATCATCACTTCCGGCCTGGTGACGTCGAGGGCCAAGTGTTTTTATATCCAGGCTCTCTTCTCTGACCACGTCGCTCTCGGCCTTCAGTATTCCCTTCCAAGTGGACCTTCCCTTCCTCAGACTTGCCTCTGCATCACCATCCCTCCAAGGTACTGTTCCAACTACGTCTCCTACATCTCCAATCTTCAATCAACATTTGATCTTCAGTTACCTGACAACCTATATTCCTCTGTGGTTGACTCCACACATAAATTATACACCCATTACGTGACACGTTCGCATGCTAGGAGACACCATGAAGGTCACGCCTGGACGCTGGACCAACGTATTCTTCAGGAAGACAGGAAGGCTGTGCAAGATGGCCTTGCCTTCCTGCAGCAACCAACGTTGGACTTCATCGGTATGTCCATAGTGAGTCTTGGAGGAAGTGTACTGACGGCATTAATCATCAGACCAGTGTCGGCTCCATGTGGCGCCGGATAAACAGAATCATTAAGAGAAAGCCTTCAAGTGCTTTCCACCACAGGCCAGCCCATTATGCACAGGACTTGATTAATACCTGGTCTGAGCAGGCGCACACACGCAATCTTCCCTCTCACATTAAAGAGGCTCTCTCCACCCACAGGAACGCTCACACTTTGCGCCTAATGACTGCATTACTACGTGCTGATGAAGATGACAACATGTTCATCACTGAAGACGAACTGCGCCGTGCTCTTGCCAGGGGTAAAGCAACAACACACGGAAATGATGGTGTCACCTACCAAGTCCTCCATCTCTTTTTCAAAGTCCCTGGTAATCTGTTGCTGTGGTTGTACAATCTTTGCCTCAGTAGGGGATACTTGCCTGGACATCAAGTACTGTTGTGCCCATCCCAAGGCCTGGCACAAACAGGTTCAGACCCATCTCACTGACTCCCTGCTTCTGTAAAGTACTAGAGCGTATATTCCTCCCCCGCCTCATGTTCCGACCACAAGATAAGTTACCTCTACCGCTGAATGGTTTCTTGTCCCAGAGGAGTACCCACCATAGCCTGATGAACCTGTACGCCCGCCTCTCCCCCGCTAGTGTGGTAGTGTTTCTTGACCACAAGAGTGCTTTTGACGTTGTCAATAGGGAGGTTATTCTTGACCAGCTGGTCGACTTTGGTGTCCAAGGAAATCTCCTTCGGTGGATCCGTGGCTATCTCAGCCACAGGACCTCACGTGTGCTTTTCAAAGGGGCATGTAGCGAATACATGGCATTCGAGCTTGGCACTCCACAGGGTGGAGTTTTAAGTGCTTACCTATTTAATGCACTGATGCACCGCTTGTTGACTCTTCTTCCCGAAATTCCTGGCACAACTGTGACCTGCTACGCTGACAACATTTGTGTACATTCCACCTCTACTGCCGATCTTCAGCGCTTCCTTCAGTCTTTCTATGAGTCGTTCTCCACCTGTGGCCTTGTCCTCTCCCCAGACAAGAGTCGAGTGTTCTCTCCCTGGGACCCCAGGACACTTTCTGTGTTCACTGCAGAACACAGTGTTGTCCCGGGCTGCACGCAGTACCTGTACCTAGGAAAGCCGGTGCACATCTCTGCAGCCATACCTTCTCGGCAGCTTGTCCATCCCATCCTCCAAGATCTCCTCCAGCGGCTGGAACAGCCCTTTCTCCACTTCAAGTGGCTCACAAACAATGCTGGTGATGTTTCCATCCCCTTAGCTAGGACCATCTACATTAAATTCATCCAGTCAGTCATAGACTATCTCTCTCCAGCCCTCAGTCAGCTTTCTCAGACCACCTTACATCCTCTTAGAAAAATTCCAAAACATAGTGCTACGGTACATTTTTAAGTGTCCCTCCTCCACCAGAATAGGGAACATGTTGACTGAAGTGCCTGCTCTCTCCCTATTTTGCTCCGCACTATGCCCACGTCCGTAACCTCGTCAACACAGTAACCTCTACCCTGCAGCGTCTTCACCTCGACGTCCCTGTGGCTGAGAATGATCATGGGCCGCCTCCCTGGAGTATTCCACAGCTTCACGTCACCTTCACGACCACTTTCAAGACAGATCCTCTGCCTCTCCGGAAACAACTAGCTCTGGAGTACATCGCCTGGCTCTCCTCCTCCATCCCTGCCGTGCGCCACCTCTATGTGGACGGGTCTGTGTAGCCAGATGGCAAAGCGGTTTGTGCTATCTACTCTCCGGATGTGGACTCACCAAACTCCTCCATCTCCACTTACTGCGAGTCCCAGGCACTCCTGTTGGCTGTCAACCTCATCTATCAGCGACAGGTAAATGGTGCGGTGATATGCGACTCGTAGTCTGCCCTCCAGGCCATCTCATCCTCACAGCGTACTTCACACCGCTCACTCATCCACTAGATATTGCAGCAGTTAATTGCAGCTCAGGAACACTCCCTCTGCATTAAATTTTTGTGGATTCCCTCCCATGTTGGGATTGCTGCCAACGACAGAGTGGACCTCTTCGCTAAAGGTGCCTGTGAACTACCGCTGCCAGACGATGCCACACCCTCCCTCCCCTGCTATAAGCGGATCATATACTCTGCCGCCCTTCTCCCTACTCTCCATTGGATAAATGCTAAGCGCGCCCAGAGTGTATTAATACAAAATTACGACCACTTCCGTCTCACTCCTCCGAGGTATCGCCAGAGACATGGTTCGCAGACATAACATTCTGTCTGCCAGGTTTCGACCAGGGTACAGGCCGCTGTGACAGGTCTCCCAGACGGGGATGTTCCCCACTTCTCCACCTGCAAGCTGTGTGATTGTGTGACGCTAACAGCCTCCACCATTACTGCCTTGGGTGCCTCTCGGTGAGAGACTTGCTGCCCCCAGTCCAGGAAATAATAGCTGTCTGTCGCTTTTTGGTAACAGACAGTAACTTAGATACTGTATTGGTTCAACACCCACACTTTGGTGGGTGCTGAGGTGCAAATGGCTTTACTTGTGTTTTTCTTCATGTAGAGCCTCACTGTATCTTCCAGGATGTCCTGCGTGACACGACATTTATGTATATAATGCAATACTTAACATACTAGGCTTGTCGCTCTATGAGCGTAATAAATTGAATTATAAATTGAATTAAATAAATTGAAATAAATTCTCTCTCTCTCTCTCTCTCTCTCTCTCTCTCTCTCTCTCTCTCTCTCTCTCTCTCTCTCTCTCTCTATCTATCTATCTATCTATCTATCTATCTATCTTTCTTTCTATCTATTTATCTATCTATCTATCTATCTATCTTTTTTTAATTTAAACATAGGTATGACAAAGGGAATTATACATGGAAGGGAAATTGTCTTTAGCTAAAGAAGACCCCCGTCCTGAAGCTTCTACTCAAAAGCTACACCCGTGTCTTGGCATTATCTCTATCAGGCAATTCGTCTATACTGTTGCTATCAAGCATGGTATAGTCACAAGCCCCATCACTATCAGGCACTATTTATCGAACGAGGTTGGAGGAAAAATGATAAACACTGCACTGTCACTGACAGGGTTTGCTACAGTGACACTAGATACTGTCAGTGTGGTAGGGAGCGTAGCTAGGTATGGGCGGCTACCTTCACCTGCTGGGTGGACATGTGCCTCTCTTCCACTGCAGCTGTGAAGGCATTCCACAGTAACGCCATGGCACACGTGAAGGCCCTCTTTTTCCCTTTTGTGTGGGCCATCGGGATTTCAAGGAGGAGGTCCGACACTACCATTCTCGCAGTGCGCTCACACCTCCTCCATGGGCCCCGAAGTGCTGCAAGGTAAGAGTAGTGCTGCACCTGGGCCTTGTGCAACACAGTGAGGGCACCGACCCTCCTTCGGTGCTCCAGGGAATCCAGCAGCGGTGTGCTAAAGGCGTTTTGATGTGCCTCAAGCGGATATCGATGCTGCTGCTGGGGACGCCGCTCATGGGGGACGGTGGTGGAGTTGTTGTCCATGGTGGTGTCGCCGCTGATGGTCGTAGTTATCAGCTATGAGACGTTCAGCCCTCCGCTGCACTTTGTCCAGCAGGGAGAGGTGACCTTGGGCACTGCACATCCAGGTAAGTGGACTGTATTCCATGATGGGTCTCACCTGCGCCTTATACAGCTTCAAGAAGCCATCTGCGTCAAGAAGGTTCCTAACTCGACTCAAGAGTGTCACCCTTAGAGAGACTTTCCGCGCCACACTCTCCAGGTGGCTATCGAAGCAGAGTGTGGAGTCTACTTCCATCCCCAGGATGTTGACTGAGTCCTGGACGGCAAGGATATCCACACTAAACTTTATCTGACCTTCGAGCAGCCTGGCATCCTCTCGCAAACGTGATATAAGTACAGCCTAGGTCTTTTCAGCTGCAAACTTCACCTGCCACCTTGCACCCCAGTCTGTAATAACCCTGAGATGTCGGTTGGTGTCTTCGATCACATTCGCGGTCTCATCCCTGTTGTAGCTATGGGAGAGGGTGCAGTCGTCAGCATATGCTGATGCCAAAGGGAGGCTCTGGAGCAGGTCGTTGAAGTAAATATTCCACAGGATGGGACCTATGATGGAACCTTGTGGAACAGATGCCTCAATTGGGTACGTGGCAGATGTGCACCCGCTCACCACGACCCTTAGGCTCCGGTCCTGCAGATAGCTAGAGAACAGCTCCAACAGATCACCTGTCACACCTAGCTGTTCTAGCTTGGCCAGGACCCCTTTGTCCCACACACGGTCAAATGCACCAGCTATGTCCAAGGCAATAACGAGCGATCGCCGGCCGGAGTCCAGGGACTCCTGCCATTTCTTACCCAAGAGAAGGAGCAGATCTGAGGCTGACCGCCCTTTCCTGAAGCCGTATTGCTGGTGGGAGAAGAGGTGATGACTCTCCAGGTGGCGTGTCACCTGTTCAGCAATAACTCGTTCCAAGGTTTTGCTGAGATATTGGCCGGTAGTTAGATGGGTACCCCTTATCCTTCTTTTTGTGGACGGGCGTAACCCGTGCCTCCTTCCAGGCAGTGGGCCAAGTTCTGGAACTGAGGCACTGCTGAAAGATGTTCGCCAGGGGTTTTGACAGCTCCCCTGCACAGCGCTTCAGCAGGAAGGGGCTCACACCGTCTGGACCAGGTACCTTCCCAGTGTTAACTTTGCAGAAGAGATTCACGATGGTATTCTCGCGGACCACCAGGCTGTCCAGACGCGTATCGCAGAACGGGATGAGGCGAGGGGGTTGTCTTTTAGGTTCTTCTGTGATCATTTTTCCGCTGAAGTGCTCGGCCAGCAGGTCTGCCTTCGTCTGGTTTGTGACCACCATGCCTCCAGCTGCTGTTTTTCCTGTGTAGTCGTCCCTTGCCTCAGCTTCACAAGAGACCACCATTGCTTGGGGCCAATTTGGTTGCTGCAAAGTTTCCCTCTAAGGTTGTTCTCCCATCTCTCTCTCGCCCACTTAGCTGTCCTGGTCATGGTCTTGCAAGCAGTGCGATGCAGGGCCTTGTTACGGTTTGTGGGGTGGCGCTTGTAACGGATCCAGGCTGAGTGCTTCTTCGCTGCGGCTATGCGACAGCAGTAACAAAACCAAGGCTGATCTCGAGACTCCGTTCGGTATGTTCTGTGAGGGACGTGCTATGTCTGGGCTGATAGGAGGATGGAGGTGAGTGCAGCCACGGAATGATTGACGTCCTCAGAAAATATGGCATCCCAGTCTGTGGCAGCCAGAACCTCCTTAATGGCTTGCCAGTTTGCTCGCTCCCAGAGCCAGATAGTACGCTAGCTATTCTCCTCTTGTGGAGGGTTTAGTTTTAAGGTGCAGAGGACAGTGTTGTGGTCAGAGCTGCCAACTCTGTTCAGCTGGGAGCACAGCACGGAATCACCAGGAAGGTCAGTGAGGACGGGGTCTAGTGAGGCTCCAAGTACATGTGTGGTGAAGTTTACATGGTTGGTGAGCCCATGGACCACTGTTAGTTCCGTATAGGCTCTGTGCACCAGATGGTGATTCAGGTCACCCACGACTACAGTATTCTGGCAGTTGTGTGTGTCTATGATGGTGTCTAGCTGTTTGGTGACTTGCCACTGTGGACGATAGAGAGTGCAGAGTAGGACAGCAGAGTTATCGGCGAGGAGAAGGTGGAAGAACATAGCCTCCATCTCATGTGGTGGTGGGACGGGAAGTTGCTGTACATGCAGACATTCCCGATAGCACACAGCAACACCACCTCCCTGTCCGTTTTTACGATCCCGTTTCTCCCAGTGACTGTAGCCCGGAATCCTGTCGCAAGTTGTGACACAGGTGTCGCTCAGGAACGTTTCAACAACAACCACTATATCGGCACCGTTCCTGAGGACTGCATGGGTGAGCTCACCCACGTTTGTCCTGAAACCTCGGATGTTAGCTGACAGGATCTTGAGGCCACTGGGAGCCATCCTACTGCTTGGTGTGTTTGTGCTGGGATGGCGCAGTTAGGAGGGGCGCACGGTAGTTTGTGGGTTGAAGGTGGTGCGTCTGTAGCAGAAGCTGGGGATACAGGATAGGCCATGCCTGAGACTGGGGGAGGAGCGGTATGGTGTTGTTTGGTTGGGTGGAGAGCAGGCTTTCCGCGAGAATCGCTCGGATGAGTCGCTCCTGCCTGGCTTCAGCAGCACGTGTGCGGCAGGTCTCCACTGTATGTCCAGTCCTGAAGCAGAAGTCGCAGTGGAGGCTGCGTCTCTCCTCCGCCTGGTGAGTCCTGCGATGATCCACGTAGTGGCCTCTCCTCCCTCAGAAGTCACACACGATGGCCGTGCAGTTGTTTCGCGTATGGCCCCGTCGGAGGCACCTCCCACAGTCAGGGGGAGTCACGCTCTGTCTATGGATGGTGTTGAACCTATTGCCGTTGTGGTGCGTAAGGTTGTAATTGTCTCGCGGGGCGCTAAATTTACCAGGCCAGTTCTTCCTGTTCGTGGTCTGGTCGTTGTTGATGTTGTTGATGTTGTTGTTGTTGTTGTTGTTGTTGTTGTTGTTGTTGTTGTTGCTGCTGCTGCTGTTGCTGCTGCTGCTGCTGCTGCTGCTGCTGCTGCTGCTGCTGCTGCTGCTGCTGTGTGGTAGTTGCCTATGTTGTTGGAATTGTTGTTATTATTGTTGTCATTGTTGTTGTTGGTGGTGGTGATGGCGTAAGTGGTATTTCGTTCCTGGGTGATGTTTCGATCGTTGTAGTTGTTACTGTTGGTTGAGGCGGTTGGGTCTCTACTCCGTGGGGCATGGGTGGGGCCAGGGGCTGCGTGGGAAGCGGAAGGGGGGGGGGGGAGCGACTACTACCAGGTTCTGTGTACTGGTGGAGGCGGAGGTGATAGGGGCGATGGAGGAGACGGGTGTGATGGGGGCGACTGAGGAAGCGGCGATGTCTGTATCAAATGATAGTTTTTGGAGTTGACGCAGTTTGTCTGAATCCCACTACGCTCTCCACTTTTGGTCATTAGAACACACCTCGGCCCAGTCAGAGTCAATCTTGCTGGGCAGGGCACTGGTGCTCTGGGTGACGGGGGTCGTGTCCACTTGCTGCGGGATATTAGCAGTCCCGTCGATTGCAGACAGCGCAGAGGTTAAATGGCACCGTGAGCTGGCGAGAGAATCAACTCGCCTCCGATGGTCTTTAATTTCTGCCTTGCAGGAGGACAGTTCAGCTCGCAATCGGACAATGATGTCGACGAATTCTTGTGGAGGAGAGGAGAGCAGGTCCTTCCTTTTGAATTCCTCTTCCGATGTAGGCAGGGGAGGCGGGGTCCGTAGGACGTTAAGAGGGAGGGTGCCGCAGGCACCGGGGAAGTCCTGGGTGGGAACTGCAGGGTGGGGTCGGGGGGCGGCGGGGTCAGGCCGGGGTTCGTACAGTACCGGCCGAGTGATATTTTTTGCGAGTCTCAACTGCGAAGTCATGGTGCACAGGAAAGACTCCCCCGTGTGACAGTCAATGCACACACTGTTAGGACACCCCTCTTGAATGCAGCGGGTAGTGACCTTATCCCTGGTGGTGTAAGAGCAAACTCAACAATAGGTTGCTCCAGGGACACCAGAATGGCCAGCCCACAGAATCTTTTTGTGGGTGGAAGTGAAGGAGTTGGAAGCTGGGGTGGTAGAAGTGGCTGAGGTAGCGGTGGAGGTTGTGGTGGTGGTGGAGGGTGTGATGGTGGTGGACGTAGGGATAAGAGGGGAGTCAGGTAGGGAGGTGGGAGTTGCAGTGAAGGTGGGGGCCAAGTGAGGGGCCAGGATAGGGGGGGCGATGGTGGCAGGTGGGGCAGTGGAGTGGGGCAGTGGTTGGTGGCGGAGGTCTCCATATTCACTCACACATTTGTCTAGTTCTGGACTGAGTACGCTAGACATATCCCAATGGCAGGAGGACACAGGGATCAGAGTCAAATCACTGGGACAGTTTTCAAGGTCACTAGTTTATGACCTGACTAATCGGCTGGAGGGTGGCACTGTTTATTTTAGGCACTGTTTTCAATTCGCGGTCACAAAGTTTAACGCTGTTTTTTTGTTTGTTTTTTAACGATAGCACAACTTCACACAATAACTAGCCGACACAATGGCTGTAAGATGTCTTTTCGACTACACACTCTGTATGCAGGGCACAGTTAAATACGTGAAGCCTGATGCGAAATCCTTGGTCACCGAGTCAGCGTAATTTGGAGGCCCAGAGCCCTATGTCCCCTGTTCTTAAGGGCGAGAATCCACTGGTGGCTTACGTTCGTAGCCTAACATCAACCTGACAGTAGGGTCACGGGCGCGGCACCTCGGCACCTCGGCATTCACTGCACTTCCACGATTAGGTATTCGTTTGTACTGTCTCAAGCGAAACATTTAATCACTTCATACCTTTATCAGGATACGCGCGGGGACTTCCCAAGTCTGCGAATATAAGTTTCAAGGTCCAATTCCTTGTGTGGCTTCGCAAAGCCTATCGGAAACCCGGAGGGGAACCGCGGTGACGTGACCAGATCTCTCTCTCTCTCTCTCTCTCTCTCTCACGCGCGCTGTTTGTTTACATCCTACTCGAGAGCTCCACCGTTATATCAAGATATTCAGTGGTTCGTGAGCTTCCACCGGTCCACAACTAAAACAGCAAGTTACTAAGCATACACTTGACGATCTAGGGCAAAAATAGTTCAGCAGTGCTTTTGAACTTAGACAAAATAGCCAGGTGAAATTACAAGCCTGTGGGTAAAGCCCTCCCTCGAACGGCAACTCAGTGTTCGCGCATGCGTACTGATACCCATCTGACGTCATAGTGCTTGAGTTGCCATACACCTTAATACTGTCACCATGGATTCCTCGATGATGAAGGCGATGCTCGAGTCACAAGAGCGAGCATACAAGAACGCCATGGATGTGGTTGTGAGACAAATGAATGAACGCATAACTCAACTAGAGGGCAAAGTCTCGAGTCTTACAGCCAGTCTGGAATTTACCCAAAAGGAAGTTGATGATCTAAAGTCACTAACCAAGGAGCAAGAGGAAGAGAAAAAAGGTGCCAAGCTGCCAATAAACACATTAATCGACGAGGTAAAAGAGATAGATGATAAAATTAAAAAATTGGAAGAACGGATTAATTATCAAGACGATTACAGCCGAAGGAAGAACGTGAGAATCAGTGGTGTGCCGGAGCCTGACAGCAACGAGACATGGGAACAGACAGCGGCTTCGGTTACCTCGATGCTTCAAGACAAGATGCAGCTTCCTGGACTCGTGTTAGAACGAGCTCATAGGGTTGGGCTGCGTCGGGATGCCAAACCTCGCACTATTGTGGCACGATTCTCTAGCTACTGTGACAGAGAGTCTGTTATGAGAAATGTGAGAAAACTCAAGGGCACGAATATTTTCGTCAACGATGACCTGTGTCCAGCCTCACAAGTCGTTAAGAACGCACAGATGCCGCCCCTTAAACAAGCAAGACAGCAAGGGAAAATTGCGTTCTTCCGACATACCAAACTCATCATTAAGGAGAGGTACAACAATGATGACAATAATACTGGACGAAGAGGAGGACAGCGGTGGGCGAGTGCTGGTGCAGCTACTGCGGGCGCCACGGCCGCTACCATGAGTGACGCGGTGGACTCCAGCCCTCTCCTTGGTGGTAGTGGTGGTGTTGATGCCCAAGGGGCGTCGGATGATGTCTTGTCTGGTGGGTTGGATGAGACTCCTGCTCCCACCTTGACAGATAACTCCAACAGGCATACGTTCTCACTACCCGCTACCAGACCTAAAAAAAATCTACGCAGCAATGCCAAGAAATAGTGGCTATCTCATACAACAGTTTGTATACTGTAATAATACTTTCTAATTAATTCGTTATGGAAATAGGACAATATCTTCCCTTTCATGATATTAGTGATGTTGAACTTCTTAGTGTAATCAACAACGATAGCCAGTATTATTCCTTAAACGTTCTTAATACATTAATTTTCAATAATGGTAATGATAATAATCAAGACATTCGTACCGTAGAGTACCTAAGTGAACCTGTAATTAATGATCCTATATGCGAATACATTTTTAGTGATGAGTCACAAAATCAACTATTTCCTAACAATAGCTTAAAGTTATTAGCATACAATATTAGTAGTGTGCCTCAGCACCTAGATTCTCTATATGATCAATGTTTAAAGGGTTTTAGTGTTTCATTAGATGTTATTGGATTATGTGAAACTCGACTAAATGACAATATTTGTAATTTGTATCAATTAGATAGTTACTTACCACATTTCCAAAATAAGTCTACACAGAGTGGTGGCTTAGCTATCTATCTCCACAACAAATTTCAAGGTGTAGTAATTGATAATGTTTCTATGCAATTGCCTCACATTGAAACGCTATTCATCAAAATTTTCCAGCCAATTACATTTCTCGTGGGTATGATGTATAGACCTCCTAACTCTTCATTTAACCATTTTTTAGAGTCAATGGAAGAAATTTTGCAAACAATATCAAACTTGAGGCTGAAATGTTATGTGATGGGTGATTTTAATATCAACTTGCTACATTCCAATGATAACTCAACCAACTATATTAACTTGTTTCAAACTTACAATTTTGCCCAAACCATTACAAAACCAACAAGAGTGACTAGCAGATCTGCCACTCTTATAGACCATATTTGGACCAATGACATGCAACATTACATCAGAAGCGGAATATTATACAACTCAATTAGTGATCATTTTCCTGTGCTTAGCTCATTCTCTGCATTTCATCAATGTAATAACTCATTTATTAGAATAAGTAGAAGAATATATAACCGCAATAATATTGATGACTTCAAAGAAGACCTAAAAAACTTTGATTGGATATCAGAATTGGCTTATGTTGAAGGAATTGAAAATCTTTTTACATCATATATGGAAAAATTCAAATCTTTTTACAATAACAACTTTCCCTTAAAATCTTTCTCAATTAAAGAAAAACATTATGGAAAACCATATATAATGCCTGGAATTATAAAATCTATCAAACATCGAAATAAGATGCAAAAACTATATGCTAAATGGCCATTAACATATGAAACAACATTTAAAAAGTACAGAAATATGCTAACAACAGTAATTAGAAAGGCCAAAGAAGATTACTGCAAATCAAAACTAATTGATCAACAAGGCAACACGAAAAAGACTTGGGAAACTCTTCATTCTTTAATGGGGATAAATAAATCTAAACTGCCAACTACCATGGATTTTGAGGACAGATCTTTCTCAAATAATAATGATATCGCAGAAGAATTCAATAATTATTTCAGTAATATTGCTAGCAAACTAGCAGCAGCTATCAACCATCAAGACACTGTTCCAATTGACTCTTTCCTTCCTGAACCTGTGCCATATTCTTTTTTCTTAAGACCAACAACAGAACAAGAAGTAGGAAATATTATTAAAAATCTTAAAGTTACTTCACCAGGATATGATGATATTAGTATCAAGGTTATTAAAGAATGTAGCTCCGAAATTTCTCCTTTTCTTAGTTTCTTTATAAACAAATGTTTTAAGGAAGGATCGTTTCCAACTCATTTGCAAATTGCCAAAATAATCCCAATTTTTAAAAAAGGTGAGAAATGTAAGCACAGCAACTACAGACCTGTTTCTATTCTCCCAAGTTTCAATTATTGAAAAAGCTTAAATTAAATGATTATCTCACAAATTTTTCTTTACTTACAGAAAATCAATATGGATTCAGACCCAAATACTCCACAGATATAGCTATTCAGAATCTTTGCCAAAGCATATATGATGTACTTGATAACAAATGTAATCAAATTACAGTTTTTTGCGATTTCAGTAAGGCCTTTGATACGATTTCACACAGCATTCTATTACATAAACTAAACATTTATGGAATTCGAGGTAAAGCTAAGGACTTTTTGAAGAGCTATTTATGTCATAGAAAACAATTCACAGTCTATAACAACATATCCTCAACATATAAAAACATTAATTATGGTGTTCCCCAAGGATCCATCTTGGGACCGATCTTGTTTTTGATTTATATCAATGATATTGTTCGTTCAAGTAATAAGATTAAGTTTTTTGCTGTACGCTGATGACACCACTGTATACATTCAGGGAAACCATATGGACGAAATAGTTGACACCATGAATAATGAATTGGCTAAAGTTTCAGACTGGATAGCGAGCAATAATCTTACATTGAATGTATCGAAAACATGTTACATGGTGTCAAGCATTTCAAACATAAATGAAGATCATGTTCATATCAAAATTGGGAATAATTTGTTAACTAGAGTCAAGCACATTAAATTTTTGGGTATAAATATTGATGACAGATTAACCTGGAAACCACACCTCAACCAACTATGTAATAAAATATCACAAATGACTGGTATCTTCTATAGAATTAGAAATAACTTAACAGTCGACTGTCTGAAGTTATTATATATGTCCATAGTTTATCCACATTTACTTTACTGTTCAGCAATATGGGGGGGAGCATTTAGTACACTTATTGACGGAATATTTGTTGCGCAAAAAAAAATTGTTAGAGTTATGTTTTCTTGTAAACGATATGATCATACTAATCCTTTGTTTTCTCAGTACAGTCTTTTGAAAGTTCCTGATATAATAGCTTTACAAACTTGTATATTTGTTTTCAAATCCATTCATGTATATCCCAATGACACAAATTTTGAATCACTATCCCACAATGTTAACACCAGAAAGCCCAATGATCTTAGACTTCCCCTGTGTAGAACTGTTCAAGCACAACGAAGTGTGAATGTGAGAGGAGTGAGAGAATGGAACAATCTTCCCCACGATACCAAAAACATTAATTCCATAAACTTATTTAGAAATAAGATTAAGTATTCGTTATTTCAAAGTTACCAACAGTAAAAATGTATCGATTATGTTAGCACTAAAATTCACCAATTGGAGTAGTATTTGCCTTAATCATATTTTTGTATATTTGTGTACATGTATATATTGGTATGCGTATGTGTACATGTATATATGTGTGTATGTGTATGTATATGCATATGTGTATTTACATATTGAAATAAGGACTAGTTTTTGCTTTAATTTTTTTTTTTTTTTTTTTTTTTACATTTGGATGTAAAACAACAGTGCATTATAGTTTTCTACAATAGGTCTATATAAAAGCCTAGGCTTAATAGACCTTGCCTTAATATTATCAATTATTTATATATGATGTACTACATGTAATATAAATATAAAAAGGCATTCAATAAAAATATCAAAAATATCAAATCTCTCTCTCTCTCTCTCTCTCTCTCTCTCTCTCTCTCTCTCTCTCTCTCTCTCTCTCTCTCTCTCTCTCTCTATATATATATATATATATATATATATATATATATATATATATATATAATATGTATATAGGTATAATATATACACACAGCCTAACATTGGTTTAAACAGATCAATTTACAAAACACTAACAAAAATCATCTTAAATTGTAGTGTATCCACATATACAATGGAAGAGTCTTAATAATGCTGAGCAACTATAGGTAATAAATATTTGTCAACAGAAACTTTGTAACACTGATTTAGGTGAATTTACAAACAGTAACAAGATTAATCTGAAATGGTATTTTACACTTGATAACTAAATTCCATAACTGGTTTTTCCACATAAGAATTGCATGACCTGCTCAGCTTTAATAAAGTCGAGGAACTAAAGGCAATAGAAATTAGGCAACATAAACTTTGTAAGATTAATTTAGGTGAAATTACAAACACTAACAAGAATAATAAAAATTCCATAAGTGTTTATCCACATTTGGAAAGCAGGATTTACTCAGCCTTGATAATGTTGTTTGTATGAGCAAATATAGACAATACAATTTGGGGTAAGATTCAACATAACTTTAGCAAGAATGATATCACTCACCCATTCCATTTGTCAGCTACCCGTACATTTTAAGCAAAGTTGCCTTTGAGAACTTCTTTTTTCTCTGCCGCAAGCCTTGCTTTCTTGCTTTTCTGTTGATGGACCACTTTATTTCAATAATGACACCGATGAGTTTTTTCGCTGTTTGTTCCAAGAACATGTTTCCACTGCCTGGCGCTTATTCATTGATTCATCAAAGAGAAGCCTTAAGGCAGTTGTACTACACAGAAGCAATAAGAAACCATCCATTCTCATAGGGCATTCAGAGCATATGAATGAGTGTTATGAAAACATGCAAGTACTCCTCAGTGATATAAAATATGCAAACTACAGCTGTAAATTATGTGGAGACTTGAAGATGGTTGGAATGTTGATGGGAATACATTCTGGATTCACGAAATATTGTTGTTTTTTAATGCTTATGGGGCAGTCATGAAACTACCAAGCAATATATATAATAAGAGTGTCCTTTGCGAAAGGCATATGAATTTGGAGTTTCTAGCGTCCAGTGTAAGCCACTTATAAACCCGGAAAGTATTCTTCTTCCCCCTCTTTACATACAACTTTGCCTCATGAAACCATACATGAATACACTTGCCAGGAAAAACTCAAAATGTTTTGAATATATTAAGGCCAAATTTTCAAAGATCACCGAGACAAAACTGAAGGTGGGGTTATTCGTAGGTGCTCTCCTATCGGATATCACAAAAAGTTTATTTTCTTGATTTACATCATACTTTTTTGTAGGGAATCTTGGAACAATGTTTGATAAGCAAGGGGAACGCTTTCATTAAGATATTGCATCGATGGAACAACGATATCAAGGATTTAGAAAAGCAGGAATATTACCTGACTACTGTTGGATGTTATGCAGGGACGGACCTGAGACAAACCACCATATAAAGTCCAAAACAAAAAGATTTGAAGCTGCTATGCATTGAAGAGTATTCCAAGTTACTTGTAAACACCAATTCAAATTCTGTGCAATAAAAAAAAGTATATTATCTTGTATTCAATATACTTTATATAAATATGCTTTACGTGTCCTAGAAGCTAAATCAGCAGGGATCCTTATCATCAGAATGTGACCTGATAGAGAAAATCGTACTTCAGACTCGTAATCATCATAAAAAATGATCCAGAGAAAACAATCAGCATCTACGATGATTTGAAAAAAAGTTTCATTTTTGATCAATGTTATTGACCCTAAGAATCTTGCTAATGTCTCCTATATCATTTAAATACTTCTATCAGGTCCCCCTCAACCTACATCTCTCTAAGGAATGCAAATTCAGTGCCTTTAATCTTCCTTTCTACAGAATAATTATAAATCCTTTTATTCTATTAGACATTCTCCTTTGCACTGATTCTAGTAGATCTATATCCTTTATATAATATGGACCCAGAACTCACATAATCTAAATATGGTCTAACCAGCAAAAAATATAGCTGCCATAGAACTTCTGAACTTCTGCATTAAAAACCTCTTAAGATGTAAACTAATATAACCTCAATGCATCGCTTTCTTTAAATGAAGTTAGAGCTAACTCTAACTCCTAAATCTTTTTCATATTCCAAACTAATCAGAGCGTCGTTGTTTATCGTGCACCTGTACTGTGGATTACTCTATCTACACTAATTACTCTGTATTGGTAATTTTAAACTGCATTTGCCATCTGCCTGTCCATTCACGCATGCTATTCAAGTCAGCCTGTAAGGCGATGGCACAAGAATATGAATATGATCTAATTATTCTACCTATTTTCGTATCGTCGTTGAATTTACTAATATCACTTAATTTTCCTAGCCAAATCATTAATATATATATATATATATATATATATATATATATATATATATATATATATATATATATAGATATAGATATAGATATATAGATATATATAGATATATATAGATATATAGATATATATA
>CM035196.1:0-59359 GCA_020233015.1 Callinectes sapidus | reverse complement strand
TATATATATATATAAAAGTGATTATTTCATTGTTTTTCTTTTTATAGCATGTTTTGATGGAAACAAAAAGCAATGAATATATTCCTTTTTTTACGACAATATTTTTTTTTCTCCAAAATTGAATATAAGCACATCTGCTTCAATATTTTTATGAGTATTACCTACATTTTAAAGAAAAACCCTCTTTTCAGGTAAAAGTATATTTTTGCCAAAAAAGTAAAATTTTCATTAATTTTCTTCCTTACTAAACGTTTTAATGGAAAATAAAGCAAAAAACAACAAATATATTCCATTTTTACGACAATATATATTTTTTTCTCATAATTGCATAAATTACCTCTTTTTCAACGTTTGTAGGAGTAGCAGGAACATTCGAAAGAAAAAAAAACTTTTTTAGGTAAAGAGTAACTAATATTTCACTAAAAAAAAAAAAAAAAAAAAAAGTAAAAAAAAAAAACATAAGAAAAAAACAACAAAGTAAGTATTTTTTCGGCATTGTAGTTTTTCCCCAAGAATTGCATAAAAATACCCCCTTTTTAACGTTTTGGGGAGTATTAGCAACATTTTAAAGAAAAAAACTTTTTTCAGGAAAATATGTAATATATTCCATTTACAGAAAAAAATAATTTATATTTCTGTCAAAAAATGAGATTTTCAATGTTTTTCTTTTTATTTCTGTTTTGATCGAAAACAAGAAAAAAAAAAAACAATGAATAAATTCTTTTTACGACAATATATTTTTTTTTTATTGCATAAATCACCTCTTTTTTAAACGTTTCTAAGAAAGTTGACAATATTTTAAAGAAAACCCTTTTTCAGGTAGAAAAAGAAAAATATATGCCATTACAAGGAAAAAAAATAATATTGTGACAAAACGGTGATTATTTCAAGGTGTTTTTTTTTTTCCTTCTTATTTTCATGTTTTGATGGAAAATAACCAATAAGCAATGAATATATTCCATTTTTCTCCACAGTATTTGTTTTCTGCAAAATTGCATAAATTTCCTCTTTTCAAACGTTTTTAGAAGTATTACCAACATTTTAAGGAAAAGACCTCCTTTCAGGTAGAAACTTTTTTTTTTGTCCCAAAAGTGAATTTTTCAATAATTTACTTATTTCCATTTTTTAATATAAAACAGGAAAAAACAATGAATGAAATCTTTTTACGATAATGTGTATTTTTTGCCTAAAATTGCGTAAGTTGCCTTTTTCACGTTTTTAGGATTATTAACAACATTTTGAAGAAACCCCAATTTTCCTAGGTAAAAGACGTAATATATATACTATTTCAAGAAAAAAAAAATGTCAAAAAAGGATTATTTCAATGGTTTTCTTCTTATTTCCGTTTTTTATTGAAAATTGAAAAAATCTTCCATTACGATTAACAGTATATTATACAGTATATTATAACAGTATATTAAATCAATAGTTTTCTTATTTTTAAGTTTTGAAGGAAAACAAAAAAATCAATGAATGAATTCTTTTTAAGACAATATATTTTTTCTGTAAATTTGCTTAATTTACCTTTTTTTTAACGTTTTTTAGCAATATTAACATTATTTTGAGGAAAACTTTTCTTGGTAAAAAAAAAAAAAAAAAAATCTGATATATGCCATCATAAGAAAAAATAAATCCTTCAAAAACGGAATTATTTCAATGTTTTTCTTCTTATTTCCGTGTCTTGATTTAAAACAAAGCAAAAAGCAAATAATATATTATATTTCAACGACAATACTTTTTTTTTCTCTCAAAATACCATTCTTCTTCATCGTTTTTGGAAGCGTACGTCATCTGTTGGTGTGTCCTGGTCGTCAGAGTCGTCTTCATCACTGGACGGAAGAGGGGATGAAGAGACCACCGAGGAAGCATCATCAGGGGCGTGTGTAGATTCTTCTTGCACTGTGGCTGCAGCACAAGCCGATAAAGCGTGTTGTGGAACACCCCTGTTGAAGCCTCTGACTACGTCCTCCGGGCCTCGGAGAGGCGGAGGGGGAGGCAGCTTCACGTCTGGGAGACCATTCTGGGCTAAACTTGCCGAGAGGGTCTGCTGAAAACAGCTGGGAGACGAGGCGTTGGCCAAATGTGCATGGAAAAGGCACATGAGACCAGTGAGGGTCTGTGATGGGTCGGCAATGGTGGAGCTTGCAGTAGGTTGGGGCGGCTGTGAACCCTGTGCAGCCTGTGGAAAAAGCAGCTTTTGACTGTAGCAGCGCAGCTTCTGTAGCTGTGGTCTTCACTGCCACATTCTGAGCAGCGCACGTAGTCCGTGGGTTTGGGGCAGCTCCTTGTAGTGTGCTCTTCCACAGAATTGCACCTGTTACACGTCAGGAGAGAGGTGAACACTTCCTGCCGTATTTGGTGCCCAGGATTGTGAATGTGGAAGAGGAGCAATCCTTCCTGGATCCCTTTCTTTGTCATCTCGACGTCTTTGAAAGTGATTTTTGCGGTATTAGAGCGTGGGAACTTGAATACGCTCTCAGCCTCGGCCCATGTGTGTTGCGTGGTCACCTCTGACGCAATTTCCTCCGCTGTGTGGTCACATACCAGATCGTCCAGACCTGAGCATATAACGGTGCGCTGGGCACGTAGTTCAAGAGAAATTAGAGGGGTGAAGCCTTCAGCAGACAGGCGGGCTAGCAAGTCGTCCTGGAATATGGCATCAGCGTCATTTTCTGTAGCTGTGAGGAGGATAACCGCCTCTCTAGCTGGAATGATCCGGATAATTTTAATCCTCAGAGCACTTAGTTTGTCTAGCAGACGTCTCCGCACCCCGAGGTCCCCGGGGTGGGATACTTTAAATCTAACACGGCCCATACTGCCGGTTAGTATATGTTTGTATATGTTAGTACATGGTGACAACAACCATCACTAGCACTACACTACACTTCACTTCACTGCACTTCAATTCTCTACACTTCATTTCAATTTCCACTTTTCACTTTCACTTCACTCCACGACACTGCACTGCACTTCACTTCACTGCACTTCACTTCACTTCACTTCACGACACGAGGGAGACACTGTGTTCTTCACATGGCTTACTTAGTACATACTGCACTAAACACACAACACTGACGAAAACACAGCACTGAAACACTCACACGGCACTTTTATAAACAACAGGGCGGCCTGGTGGCTGCGCACGTGGTCACACGATCGGCCGAAAGCAAGGAAAAGATGCTGCTGTAGGTAGCGGGTGCTGGCGGCCGACTGAAGAATGCGGGGCGAGGGGGCGGGGCGGGGCTACTGGCCGCTGATTGGCTGGGTGGCCTCGCCCGGCAGAAAGCGTCTCCCCGAGCCGGGAGGAGGAGACACAGCTGTGTCGGGGTCTGGCGCCGACTGAGGAATGTGGGGCGAGGGGAGGGGCGGGGCTGCTGGCCGCTGATTGGCTGAGAGTACCGAACCTTGTGGGACACCTGCCTGAGGGGCAAAGGGTGCCGAGAGGGTGACCTGGTGGCGAATCCTGGCCTGTCTGTCGTCCAGGAAGTTGCATAAAAGTTTTTGAATAAGGGGTGGGAGGTTGAAATTTGTAAAAATTTTGTATTTTAGGCCAATGTGCCAGACAGTGTCTAAAGCTTTTTGAATGTCTTTTGTCACCAGGGCTGTTTTTGTGTACAGTTTATTAGAATTTAGATAGGTTATTATGCTGTTGAGGGCATCCTCAGTCGAAGCACCACTGCGAAACCCTAATTGCTGGGGCGACAGTAACTCTTCGCTGTCGAGGTGTGCCCTCAACCGCTGGTTAATAGCTCTCTCAAAAGTCTTGCCGAGAACTTCCAACAAACTTATGGGGCGGTAGCTTTCTGGGAGGTGTGGGTTTTTTCCGGGTTTGAGGATGAGAGTAATGTTAGATTTTTTTAAAAATTTTGGGAAGTACCCAGAAGCAAGTGAAACGTTGAAAATCTTTGTCAGGTTACATAATTATGGTCTCAGGGGGTAAGTTTCTGACCATATGCCAGGTTATGCCTGATAGGCCTAGGGCGCGTTGTGGGGTGTGCCTAAGGAACCTCGAGACATCCTCCTCCTCAATGGGTGAAATAAGGTATTGGTGTGGGTCCAGGCGTGTTTGTTGGATGTTGTTGTGTGGTGTTAAGGGCTCAGGCTCAGGCGGCCTCTCCGGCCGCCTCAACAACACAGGACTGTTCAGGCCAAACTGAGCGTTCAGGCGGCCTGCGCAGGCCACCGGAAGCTCGCCTGAACGAATCTGTCGCTGTCAGGTTTTTTCCATCTGGCCATCGTCCGGTTCAGGCCGGTTTGAGTGTGTGTGGGCACATGAGGCGGCCTTGAGGCCGCACATGTCAGTGTGGATCTCGGCAGCATAGTGTCAACATGTCTGTCGAACTAACCACCAGCTGCACCACCGGGACAGAGCGCCAATTTGGGGCTGAATTTATTGAAATATATAAGGAAAATCCATGCCTATGGAAAAACAAGTCAAAAGAATATTCGGATAAAGTAAAGAAGAATACAGCATATGACTTGCTTGTAGAGAAATTGGAAGGGATGGGCGCCGATGCTACTAAGAGCTCGTCACAAAGAAAATTAACATGAGGAGCTCCTTCAGGAAAGAATGCAAGAAAGTTTTGTCCTCTATGAAGTCAGGTAGTGTCCGCATATCAGCATATAACAAATTTCTCTTAAACCTACTTTCATGAAGCACTAAAAGTCTTTTATTTCTACATATCAAATCCAATTCCCCTTTATCTAGGGGAGAAACCACGATCTTCACTCCGTGGTGTCTCTCTAGAACTAAGAGTGGCCTTGAGGCAGGAGTGAATAGTGTGTGGGTGACATCAGGCGGCCTCTCGGGCCGCGGCCGGAGAGGCCACCTGAGCGTGTGTGGGGCCCTTTACTTCTTCATGGTTTTGCTGAACGTGTTCTGTGATGTAGTTTATGTGTGTGACACTAGGCTCGTGTTGGGGAAGGCGGTGGGTCTGAAAGGTGTCAGTCCAGTGCTGTCGAAAGACGTCAGTCACCTGTGCTGGGTCAGTGATGCGCACTCCATCTACTGCAAGGTAGTCAAAGTTCTCCCGCTGGCATTCCCTCAGTCTGTGGATCATCCGCCAGAACTGAGTGGGATTGCGGCAGCGGGTTCCGTGTAGACGGGAGACTAGACTTTTCCAGTTGGCATTGTGATCATCTAGAAAACTGTTAATAATATGTCTGCGAAGAATGTGTTAGATTGGTATGTGGTTGTTCATGTTTGTCAGGAAACATGTTCTGTAGCAGGTTAATAGTCGTTGTGGACGTATAGAGGGTCTAAAGTCTTTGTGTATTTTGGGTTGTCGTTTTGGTGTGTGTCTGTCGGCTTGTAGTCGCTCGAGGGCACTGTCTATTTCTGTGTAGTGCTTCTCGTCGAGATGTGTTGGTCGGTGCATGTTTGTAAGTGTGTTTTTAAAGTCGTCCCAGTTTGTCAAGTGGTAGTCAGGGGTGAATGGGGAAGGGATTGATATTGGGTTGGAGGATATCTTTAGGATGACGGGAAGGTGGTCTGAGCCGCATAGCGGGCCATGGGAGATATGGTGGTGGGAGGGTAAGGTTTGTCGGTTAGAAAGGATGAGGTCTGGTCTTCCTGTTCCATTGTGTGTGCAGCAGATTGGAAAGTCTGGTCCAAGGAAACGGAGACGTTTTAGTTGTGTTAGTTGGAAGAGTTCCTGTCCGTGTCTGTTGCTGTTATGTCTGAAGGCTGTATGTTGTGCATTGAGGTCAGCCGGGATATAGATTGGCATATTGGTGTGATTGAAAAGGATGTTAAGACTTGTGAGGGGGAAGCCCAGTGTTAGGTCTACAGTATGTCGTGGCAACAAGAAGGGGTCCATGTTGGGTGTGTATCTTTGTTCCCAGAAAGTGAGCTGAGGGCCAATCTGTTATGTGTGTGTGTCTTAGAGTATTTTTTTACCATGATAGCTACGCCATCATGGAGAGTTCCTGTTGTGTATCTAGTGTAGTATTTGTATAGTTTTATGGGTTTAGGAGGTAGACCTGTGTGGTTGAGGAGAACAATGTCTGGATCGATAGAGCGTAAGGCTTCTGAAATAAGGTGCCTCTTATTCCAGTAGCCGCGAAGGTTTAATTGTACAGGTGTGATCATGTTTTAACTGTTTTCTTGCTAGTGTTGCGTGTTTGTCGTTGGTGTGGAGTTTCTGGGTTCGGCAATAAGTGTCGCTTGACTGCTGTAGAGCCATGGAGTGTGGTTAAAGTGCGTTTGAGATGTAGGTGGGGCTGTGGGCGTAGGAGTGGAGGGGGTGGCGGCTTTGGCGTAGGAAGTATTTGTTTGTGCTGCGTGTGTGGTGGAGTTTTGCTGGCATTGTGCATTACTTTTCTCCGGGCATCTGAAAGATACTGCCGGGTGGTCCCCATTGCAGTTAATGCATTTGAGGGTGGTGGCTTGGCAGTTTTGGTAGCCGTGTCCTTTTGCCGCGGATTTGGAGCAAGTGAGATCGGTCTCCTTGCATTGATTTGTGCGGTGGGTGAATTTATAGCATCTGTAGCATTGTGTAACTGGCAGGTATTGTTCGATGTTTGATTTGTAGTGTGGGATTATTTGAGAGAAGAGTTTTATACCTTTTTGAGTGATATACTGGGCTTCCTGGCGTGTGCGAAATTTTTATCATGTGGACTTTGGCGATAACACGAAGGTCATCGATTGGCACATTATTCTTCGCCTCGATTTCTGCTCGGAGGTCCTCGGGGGTCTTTTTCAAGAGGTAGTCGTCGATCCTGCGGGCAAGAATAGTTCGAGCTGAGACTTGTGCAGGTCCTTCGACGAGCTCGAAGCCGAGGAGCTTCAGGTTTTCGGCAGCTGTGGGGGTCATGTGTAAGTCTCGGTCGGCATCGCTGGCTAGGCTAACGATGATGTAGGGTCCAGATATAAAACATTTGGTGTGTGGGATCTGTGTTCGGGAAAAGAATGCGTTGCTTAGGTCGTTAGGGAAGCGCACCATTCTGGATTATATGAGAGGTTGGTGCGTTCCTCGTTGTATCAGAGTAGCAATTCTTTCAGTTTTTCCCATATAATCTCACTTAACTGATTCACATAAAAGCAAATTATGTTTTGGTGATCAGCTTTGGGCTGAACAAGCAAAACATAAATTCCACAGGTAACGAAATGTGCGAAAAGCCACATTCTAAGGTGAAGGGATGCCAGATTTTCCAAAAAGTCCCGATGAAATACAACATAATATAAAAAATCATAATACAAAAACATCAATAATCTCACAGAGGCTGTCTCCTCTATGCATATATAATATCATGGGGAGGGAAGGTGTGACTTGTACCTAATACATACCTGAGTGGCGAAAGAAGAAAACAAAAGATGCATTCTGCACTTCCTTTATGAGTAACAACAAAACGTCGCCTTATCGCGGTGGAACAGTGGTTATGGTTAGAAATTATTTAGCTCAGTTTGTCATGAATGTAGACACAAGCACGGTAGACCAAGTGTGGCTTCAGTTTCGTTGTGTGCCGGGAGTTGTGTTCCGCTGTTGTTACGTTCCTCCGAGCGACTCGCCATATTTTTCACACAACTCCTTCGTTTCCATCCATGACAAAATATTGGCAAATTTGGGTAATAACAAGTATGTGATCATTGGTGACTGTAATGCTAGATTTGGAAATATTGTTAAAGAGTTACCTGCACGAACAGAGTTGCCAAACTGTGACGAGTATCTCTTACCCTCACATACCAGACCCAGTTGAGAGGCCGAATGATAATGCTAGTGTTTTGGCAACCATGTGCATTAATCCTAAATTAGTAGTTATTAACAACTTAAGATTAAGAAATAAATTTTTTGCAAGCAAAATGTTTTACAAGCAAGGTAATGCATGAGTCTCAGAACTGGATGTATGTTTGGTATCCAGTAACATGATTGAATACATAGATGCGTTTGATGTAAATCAAACAGATTTCCTACCTTTTGACCATGCTCCAATTTTGTTAAAGATAGATGTACCAGGTACAGACATTCATGACCTTTTCAGTAGAGCGTGTCAACTGGGTGAACATCCATCTTGGAATATTCTCGCCATAATTCACTCGTAAAGAGACTTATCAAGTGGGCACGTATAGATCATGATGCCTTTGTTAGTAACATCTCTAATTTTTATCTTACTAATATCGATATGAGTAATGTAAACGTGTTTGCCAGTGTGGTATCCTGGCACGGATAAAATAACAGAGAAGAAACAAGAAAATAAAAAGGAATTAGAGAAAAAGAAGTAAGAGAAGAAATAGTATGATAACAGTACCAGAGTAGGTAGGAGGTGAAAACTTGACAATGATTGATGGGAAGTTCCCTAAAGCCTGACCGTATTATAAAAGGGCACTTCAGGCATGACCCAGAAGTAAACATAGAGAGTCAGGGGAACTGAGATGTTTGGTCTTGGGAAACCAGAAGGAGCGGTAAACCTCAGGAAAGGGGACATTTATAAGCCTAACTTTCAGAGATGCATTGTCTTAACTCCGCCCCCATACCGCAGTGGGTGTGTCTAGTATAAGGTTGACCAGTGCCATGATACACAGGCTGGCCATGCCACGCCTAGGGCGTGTCTTTTGTAAGAGATGTAATTACTGCATGTTGAAATATGTGAAATGTATAGAATATTCGACCTTAGTTATAAGGATAGTTTTTCTGGGGAAAATATGTGACAACTGAAATATAAAATAACGGAGAGAAGAGAGACTTCTTTTCAGAAACAGCTTGTTGAGAGTTCAAGAGAGAGAGAGTTCAAGAGTTCAAGAGAGAGAGAGAGAGAGTTCAAGAGAGAGAGAGAGAGAGAGAGAGAGAGAGAGAGAGAGAGAGAGAGAGAGAGAGAGAGAGAGAGAGAGAGAGAGAGAGAGAGAGAGAGAGAGAGAGAGAGAGAGAGAGAGAGAGAGAGAGAGAGAGAGAGAGAGCTAGAGAGAGAGAGAGAGAGAGAGAGAGAGAGAGAGAGAGAGAGAGAGAGAGAGAGAGAGAGAGAGAGAGAGAGAGAGAGAGAGAGAGAGAGAGAGAGAGAGAGAGAGAGAGAGAGAGAGAGAGAGAGAGAGAGAGAGGTGACCTCGGAGGGAACGGACGTAGGCCTGGGAGCTCTGTGTTTTTTGCCTTAGTGCGTGCCACACACGATATCGCCGGTACCAGGATATACCAGTGCTACAGTGACAGAGGTACAGTGCAGTGATTCATAGTGAATGGTGGATTTACGTACACAGTGACTTAAAATCACGGTTTTTAATGTGGTGAGGGGCAGTGAAGTGGTAGTGAAGGCTCCAGGTTCCACTACATGCGGTGTGACCTGACGCGCCGAGTGACCTTGAACAAGGATTAGGCCCACCACCGCCTCAAACCCAAACTCTCCCCTACCCTCCCCGTGTCACCATCTCTCTCCATTGTTGCCATCTCTCACTAGCAGCCATGGTATCAGAATGTTTTAAGAGCCTAATCGAAAGACCCAGCGGCATCAGTGGATACCGACCGGCTTCATGGTGTGCTGTTTGTGGTAGAACGGTGTCTGCCCAGACAGTAAAGCCGTGCATCTCCCAGGGTTGCCCTAACCTCAGCCACGTGGAATGCTTGGGTGAGGAGACAGAGTACAAATGTGGCAACACAGGACAGCTGCGCGCAAACGCTGGGATTAGTGACCCCGTGTCACCCTGCAGACAAATCACACCTTCTGCCCCGCCTACCCCTTCCCCCACGGACCCCACCGAGGAGGAATCTGATGACGACCTGGATGCTCTACAAAAGCAAGAACTGAAGAAGGTGGTAAAGAATCTCCGTCGTGACCTAACCTCAACACAAAGCCTGCTGAATAACCATAGGTGTGTTAAGGATTACTTAATAGGCAGACGACGAACACTGGTGGATGAATTGAGTACTGTAGACACTCTTCTAGCCACCCTCACCTTCGAGGAAAAGCAGCAGAGGTCAGTTGCGTGCACAGCACGACCTCACAACATAGAGGCAGAGTGTGAGGCGGTGACTCGCGCGGCCAGGGCAAGAAGCCCTCCCCACTCTCAGCCTAGTCGCTCTTCCTCCCCTCCTCCCCCTCCCCCTCCCTCTCCTCCCTCTCCTGCCCATCCAGCCTCCGCTCAGCAGACGTCGGTAGAGGAGACTGAATCGGCAACAACAGGTGGGGACACAACTGACAGCACCGCCCATGACGAGAGTGCAGCTGAAAGGCAACTCAGCTCTCAGCAAGGCACCCAGGAAGGAAGAGGACAGCGCCCACAACCCAGGAGGAAAAAGAAACCTGCAGCAAGAGGAACAGCACCACGACAAGAAGCATCCAGTACAAGACAGCAGCAGACCAGGTGCCTTCAGTGCTGGCGTCACGGCCACACTCAGGACCAGTGCCCGAGAAAACCGTGTGAGTACTGCCAAGGCCGGTATCACTCTTCCCAAAACTGCCGGGTAAGAATTGCGGACGAGAAGCAGCAGGAGCTGGTTCAAGCAGTCAGGCAGACTAGCCAGGACACGATATCCCTACTGAGAGGTGTAGCTTGGCAGCTTCAGCAACCTAACGCTCAGCAAAGGGTGGGACCGCTGGGCCGCCCATTGGTACCTCCTCAGGGACTGCCAGTACACCAGTACCCGTGGCAACTCCCTCCGCACCCTGCCTTCGCCTTCCAGCATGGAGCACCACAACAGCACTTCCCGGCGATGCTACACGCCTACCAGTAGTGAACTCAAAGTGGTGTCTGCCAACTTGAGAGGCTTCCACACTAACATTGGGGAGCTGACTCATAGTGTTATTGTTAAGAATAGTGTAGATCTAGTGTTTGTGTGCGAGACATTCTTAGACGATAAAGTGCCGGTCACCTATGCTCGCGTAAAGGGTTACTCCACCTGGATAAGGAAAGACCGCTCTACACAGGGTGGCGGGATAGCGTTCTGTCATAAAGAATCGCTAAACGTCCAGGTGGTGGAGCTTCCGCTACCAGCGCCCAGTGAAATAGAACTAGTTGCGTTGAAAATAATTGATGGAAACGGAAAAGGTTTGTTGTGCGTGGGATGTTACCGGCCACCGCGTCAGGGTTCAGTGTTATTAGACTACCTGACTGGTAACATTGATACCATGATGACGGCCAATCAGTGCGAGAGTGTGGTGGTATTAGGTGACCTCAACCAGCACCTGGTACAGGATGCCTTCAACACCCTGCTGGTTGTGCACAACCTACACAACTACGTCACATTCCCCACACACCGCTCAGGATCATCCCTCGACCCAGTCGTGACGGACCTGCCTCACCACTCCATCCAGTGTTTTCCCTTAGACTTTGTTGGTACCTCAGATCACGTGGCAGTCCTAACCAAAATACAATTCAGGAAACCACGTGAGGAGAGCTTCACCCGCACTCTCTGGAGGTGGGAAGCAGCAAATTGGGAAGCTCTTCGGGCTGATCTGAAAACCACAGTCTGGAGGGATGTGTTAAGTGGTGATGTTGACCAGCAGGTTCAGCGACTCAGTAAGTTGCTTCACGACCTTCAGCTCCGATGGGTGCCTCACTCCGCCCACACCACCAAAGCATCTGACCAGCCTTGGTTTGGCCCAGAATGCCGTGCTGCCGCTGAGACCAAGTACCGTGCCTGGCGTGCCTTGAAGAGACATCCCAATGCCAGAACCAGGCAAAGGCACCGAGAGGCCGCAGCACGCATGATAGCCACTCAGGAGTGGGCCAGGGAAGAGTGGAAGGCGAACCTCAGGAGCAAGCTGAGGGGCGGTCAGATCGGAAACAAACGTTGGTGGAGCCTTGTCAAGGACGAACAGGGTGAGACGCGGGGATGCTCCGTGCCTGCTCTCATTCGGCCTGATGGAAGCTTGGCTCAATCTTCCGAGGACAAGGCGAACCTCCTGGCCGCACACTACGCTGGAAAAATGTGCGTTGCGGACCCTGACAGGCCACCACATGTTCCACCACAGTTAGTGAGTGAAACTATAATGTCAGTTAAAACAAGTGCAGAGGAAGTGAGAGTGCTACTCCGAGACCTGGACGAGAAAAAGGCGGTGGGGCCTGATAGTATTAGCCCCCACCTACTTCGGCAGTGTGCTGAGGAGTTGGCGCCACCTCTTGCTACTATATTTAATAATAGCTTCAGGAGCAGCATGTGGCCCACCATGTGGAAAGTGAGCAGTGTGGTGCCCATTCATAAGAAAAACTCCAAAAGTGAAGTAAAAAACTACCGCCCAGTGTCGCTATTACCGGTGCTTAGTAAAGTGCTAGAAACTATAGTGGTCTCAAGACTAACACGGCACCTTGAAAAGCACCACGTAATGAGCACCAGGCAATACGGTTTCAGACAGGGGAGATCAGCCGGAGACTTGCACCTGCAACTCTCGACTGAGTGGAGTGCTGCCCTGGATGAGGGTAAGGCCGCCGCTGTCGTCGCTCTCGACATAGAGGGAGCTTTCGACAAAGTGTGGCATGCTGCCCTCGTCTCGAAGCTCCGTGCCGCCGGCGTGGAAGGGCCACTCCTTAAACTCCTCGAGAGTTACCTGAGGGACAGACACTTCAAAGTGTCCGTCAATGGGAGGGAGTCCAGACTTCAGCCTATTAGAGCGGGTGTCCCTCAGGGAAGCTGTCTCGGCCCCCTGCTCTGGAACCTGTACATAAATGACTTGTTGCACCTCATCCCGAACACGAGAGCTTACGCGGATGACATCACCCTGTCTCTCTGCTACGGACCTGAGGAGGAATCCGCCACCGCCAGTCTGCTGAACGCCACACTGAGCCGCATCGCAGCCTGGGGTAAAAAGTGGCAGGTGAGGTTCGCTGCACACAAAACACAGCTGCTCAACATATCCAGGACCAGGGCAGCCCCTCACATCATGTTCCAGGGAGACACACTGACTCCACAGGACGAGGTGGAGGTGCTGGGGGTCACTTACGATAGTAAGCTGACCTTCAAGTCGCACATAGAGCGGCTCGCCAGAGAGGCCTCGGGGAAGCTGGCATCCCTGAGGAGAATGGCGCATATCCTGGATAGTAGAGGAATAGAGGTCCTTTACAAAGCCCAGGTTCGCTCCTCCCTGGAATATGCGTGCCTGGCATGGGGCGGCGCGGCCAGCAAGCACCTGGCACTGCTGGACAAAGTACAGGACCGGGCGGCCAGACTAATACGAGGAGAGGAGGGAGATCAGGCAGCTGCTCTTCAAACTCTCCAACACCGACGTGACGTGGCGGGACTCACTGTCATGTTCAAGATCCAGCAGCAGTGTGTCCCTCACCTTCAGTCACTTCGGCAGCCTGCCCGACAAGCCCAGGTCGCTACCAGAGCCGTCACCTTGGCCCCGGAGGAACTGCAGCAACCCCGCTGTAGAACTTGGCATCACCAGCGTCAGTTCGTTTATAAATACGTGGGCTGGTGGAACAAGTTCTTAGCCAATGAGGAGAACTTTTTGAACTGTTCAACACAGCAGTTCAAGTGCAAAGTGAATGCGTGGTTGTTGCACAACAGACAATAGTGGTAGTGAATGTGTAAGACAGAGTGAGACTTTAAAATAGGACACATTAATTATGCAACCTTTAGTCTCTAAGTTGTCACTATAAGCTATGTAATGTAGTTATGACATACTCTGTAAATATTTCTGTAATTAGTATAAATAAAAAAAAGAGAGAGAGAGAGAGAGAGAGAGAGAGAGAGAGAGAGAGAGAGAGAGAGAGAGAGAGAGAGAGAGAGAGAGAGAAGCTGAGGAGGTCGCAGCTTCCCTGACCAGGGGAGGGTCAGGGGCGACTTGGAGACTTGGAGACATAAACTTGCATCAGTAAGTGGAGTTTTGAATGCTGGTAATGCAGTCTAATTTATTTGTTGTGTTTATGAAATGTAAGGAGGAAAATAGTGCTTAGAATGTTATATTATTAAAATGTTCAGAGTTAAGGTGTTGTGTTTGATTTTATATGTGTTGGTATGAATTTCACTGTGACACTGAATTATTTTGAGTTTAATATTGAAGAGAGATTGATGAGAAACATTGATAATATCGTGTGCTACGTATACTGGCGTGAAATGTATTTTGACATTGATATTGAATTATCTGGAGTTCAATGTTGATGTGAGATTGATGAGAAGCGTTGATAGCATTGGGTGTTACGTACATTGGTGTGGGATATATTTGACATTGATATTGAATGACATGGAGTTGACTTTAGATGAGAGATTTGATGAGAAACTTTGATAATATTGTTTGTGAAATATATTGAATTGCATTGTGGGGAGAGACTTGAAGAGAACTTTAGGGATATTGTGTATTATGTGTATTGGAAGTCATCAGTTGGTTCCTGGAGTAAGGCTTAGGTTAATAACTTGTGTACTTAGCTATTAAGTCAATTAAATGAGAAAATGTTAGCAGTGTATATTATCATATCTCGTGGTTATTGATATTTAGTGATAGTCTTAGAGAACTATGCAATTGCAACGTGCATGCAAGAAATTCCAGGGCATGGCATTTGGTGGCAGCGGTGGGATAGATCGATGCAATTGCATAGTTGCAATATACTGAAAATTTGTGCAAGATAAGAATTTTGAGATCAAGATGCAGTGGATGTAACGTTGGACATTTGTTAATATTGTGGATTGAACATTGAGGTGATATGTTGATTGCAGTATTGTTGAATTGTAACGTTTGTAAATGAAGCATATAGTGCATAGACTTCGTCATCACAGACCATCACGTGATGATCGAGTAAATCCGTTGTCATCCAGACGCGGTTTTAGAATGGCGCAGTCACCAATGTTTTCCCCATACGATCTAACATCACCACCATGAATTAGCACTGAATAAATAGCTGTGGATATAACTGATAATTCCAAAGTGATTGGTTTGATTTACTTAGTGGGGGAGAAGAAGCCAGAAGGTCTTAAAAGATTTAGCAAAAAAAAATATATAAATATGGATAAGACCTACCCCAACCTAGCTGGTTGGGGTGGGGCTTGCAACCCCTCCCCGTAAAAAAACCCTCAAAGCCACCAACAATGTTAGAGGCAGAGATCGGGGTGGGGCTATAGGTGCGGGCGAGCCTCTGGCCACGGCCCCGATCCAAAAAAGTTGGGGGGTCCGACCGTGCAGACCTCTCGGGTGCCGAGGCACCAGATGGGCCTGCCTACCGGTATGACGGATGCAGGGGAAAGCCTGCGGGAGCCTTGTGTCCTGAGAGGGGCAGGAGGATCCCCTAGCCCTACTTCTGATTTTCGGGGTGCCGGTGGGGCTGCAGAAGTGGCGCCTGCACGTTTGACCGCTCCTGGGGCGAACCTTCGAAGGGTTCTGCGTGTGGGCTCCTGAAATGTCCAGAGTCTCTCAGATGATCACCGACTGCCTCATTTATCAGATGAGCTCAGTAGGCTGAGGTTGGATATGGTGGGGCTCTCTGAGACAAGGAGGCCTGGTAGTGGCGAGACCAGTAGTAAAGGTTTTACCTACTACTGGTCCGGCATGAGCAATGGTCACCATGTCAAGGGGGTAGCCATAGGCGTCTCCAGCAGACTGCAGCCGTCTGTTGTAGAGGTTACTCCGGTTGATGAGCGTATAGTGCGATTAAGGCTGAAGCACAGTTTAGGCTTCAAGTCTGTTGTTGCAGTATATGCTCCTACCGAGGTGTGTGAAACTGAAGAGATGTTCTACGCCAAACTCGACTCTGTACTGGACCAGTGTCCCTGTCGTGATGCACTCATTGTCCTGGGCGACTTTAATGCTGTTACTGGCACTGAAAGGGCTGGCTATGAAATATGTGTTGGTCCCCATGGTTCTGGTACCAGGAACGACAACAGCTCTTTCCTTCTAAATTTTTCAAGATCCAAAAGGCTGAGAATTGCGGGTTCCTGGTATCAGAGGCCAGCGCTGCACCGCTGTATTTGGTATAGCAATGCCGGAGGGGTAGCGAAGGAGATCGACCATATCCTTGTCAGTACTCGTTGGAGGATCCTCCAGAACTGCAGGGTTTTTCGGAGTGCCGAGTTCTTTGCGACCGATCACAACAGGCTTGTTGTTGCTTTACTCAAGCTTCATATCAAGTCAAGAAAGTCTCCAAGACGCAACCACACTGTGTTTCATCTTGAGAAGCTGAAGGACTTGACATGTGCACAAGAGTATGCAGTGACAGTCTCCAATCGGTTTGGAGTGCTCGACACCCTTGAGGACCCTGAAGAGCTATGGGATACCTTCAAACGTGAGACTCTTGAGGCTGCCAAGGAATGCATTGGGGAGCGCCCGAGGTAACGGAGTGGCTTCACCTCCGTAGAGACGCTGGAAAGTATTGAGGAGAGCCGCACTGCCAGACTTGCTGGGGACCATTACCAGTACAGGGCTCTGTCACGTACGACTAGAACTCACCTGAGTTGTTCTATTAACTGGCCTGTACTCCGGGACTGTAAGTGCTGTGAAGTGTGGAGGAGGCGTGTCCAGCTTCTTCCTTGTGCATGCAGGTGTGAGGCAGGGCTGTGTGCTTGTTCTATCACTTTTCAACATATGCAAAGATTGGGTACTAGGCAGAGTTGTGGAACAAAGTCATTGTGGAGCATCTGTCGGCAACACCAAGATTACAGATCTTGTTTTTGCTGATGATGCAGCAATCTTCGCTGAGTCACTGGAGGTTCTGATAATGGCTCTAGAGGCACTGCACAAAGAGGCGAAGCCCTTGGGACTTAAGGTTTTTTGGGCCAAGACCAAGGTCCGGGTGTTTGGAGGCGTACTGTATGAAACAGTACAGTCTGTCCATGCGTGTGGCGAGGACACTGAGATCTTGAAAAACTTCACATACCTTGGTAGTGTAGTACATAATATTGGTGGGTCAAGCCAAGAAGTCACACGGCGGAATGGCCTGGCCCACGGCTTTATGGATTCGCTCAACAGGAATATTTGGCGTTGTCGATACCTGTGCAGACAGACAAATATTCGGATCTTCACGTCGCTGATGATCCCTGTCTTACTCTATGGTTGTGAGACATGGACACTGAACACCGACCTGAAGAGGCGAATTGATGTCTTTTCTACTAGATGCCTTCCCAGGATCATGGGATAACGCCGGTATGACTCCGTGTAAAATCAGCGATTGTTCCGTGAGACCGATTCGAGGCCTATTACTAGCATAGTCCGTCAGCGCCAACTGCGGCTATATGGGCATGTGGTGCGATACCCGGAAGCCGACCCTGCTTGTCGGATTGTTTCCGTAAGGGACAACCCGATTTGGAGGAGGCCTAGGGGACGCCCACAGAGCTCTTGGCTGCGGCAAGTCGATGCCTCCTACTGGGAGTTACTCGGTATAGGAAGGGAGCCTGCATGGAGACTCGCGAGGCGTGACCACCAGGAGTGGCACCGTAGGGTGGGCGAGGCAACGCGTCCCCCGGCGTATGCCCCCCATGATTGATTGATTAAATTTTTTTGTCAAGTGGAGAAAATACATCGTTGGAAAATAGAAATAAAGCTTAGGAATATATGTAGAGCAAGAATTTGTATAAATTTTATTCGCAAGATAGTAAATTAGATATTTCTTCTTTAAAGTTTAAAATATTTCAAGAATATTGTGAGTTGAAATATTAGCTATAATTTTCAATGTCATAATCGGGAGCAGATTATGGATAGATGAAATTTTAACAATCTTCAACAGCGAAGGAAAAGTTACAGTGGCCACAGTTTGATTAAGAGTTTTGCTAAAGGCATTGCAAATAAATATGAATTTCGTTTTAATGGCAGTGATGATATATCAACAGTGATGACGTATATATTTAAAACCTAAATTTGTTACTTCATGATTTAATCACGGTGTTAAGATTAAAAATAGAAACAATAGGACAATAGTGCCACAAAATATGAAAACAATTGAAAGAAAAAAAAACTTTTCCTCTAGATTTATCCTGAGAATCACTCGCTCCTAAGCCTAGTCTGTGAGTTATTATCTGTGATTCGTCAGCCAAAAGAAATCATTACGGAGTTGTTACTAGATAGAAGAAATTGCAGCAAAATTAGAGACCTTGAAACCAGCAGGTAAAGAAATGTAAAATGTTATTTTGTCTCCATTCTCGTGAATTAATTATCGAAGTAATTTTCATATATTCTGGTTGATGTAGACATAAAAATATCAGATTAAGTGTATAAAAAGGTTCTTAAATATCAAGGATATTATTATAATCACAATCCTTGTTAAATATGTAGCTGATATCCCAACGTTGAAGATCAAGATCAAGATGATAGAAGTAAACGTTGAAAGTGAAAGAGTTTGGGTTTGGTTTCGTATCCGAGCAGGAGAGGAGTATCGTTTATATTAAGTGTTATTATGAACTGGCTTGGGAATAGAAAAAAATTGTCCAACACATGAAGTGGTTCGAAATGCGAGTGGACGAGTAATGTTGACCTCAGGATAATGTAAGCTGAAGTTGAACATTGAAGAAGGAAAGTACACATGGTTTTGTGGTCGGTGAAGATGAAGTTTGAGTTCAGAGATAATATGAGGTGTAAATTGTGAGAAGATTAATATGAATTGAATACCAAACCTTTACAATTGTATATTGAAGGAGAGAGAAGATTGTGAGTGGAAGGATACATACGAAACATACGTTATTAGTACTGATGAAACAGACGGTATCAGAGTTGGTGGTAAATGATTCGAAAGATGATCCCAGATATAAATGCTCAGTAGCTCAGACATCAGTGATAGAAGTCAGAGGGTGAGATATGTGACTTGGAAACTAGGCTAGTGAGAGTGATACATGACAGATTTGAGTCAGTGCCAGGAATTGTAATAGCTCAGTTTTGTGTCCAGACTTAGTGAAGTAGGAAAATGATGAAATTAAGAAGAGATCCAAATTGTGAAAGTTATAGACATGTCTCCAGTAAAATATTCAGCTATAGTCAGAGAAAAAACATAAGGATATACTCGTATGCAATCTTGTATAAAAGAAAACTGTCGTATTGTAGTGTTTTTTGTTGTATTATATATTGCTGCGAAGCCCCTTATCACACACCAGGGCTTTCTGGATCAGCTTTACCACAGCGAGGTTCGTCGCACCCACTGCCGGGGAGATTGGTGGTAGCACAGGCAACACTAACTCCAAACACAGTTTACACCATTAGTCTTTTATTAAGCAACAGGCTTAATAGCTCACAGACAGTGTCCCGCGGCACAGTGTAGGTAGAGGTGAGCGCTGTTAATCACAAGGAAGGTGCAGAGGTGTTAACAGCGAGGCGGTGGAGGGTGTTCTCCCGGAGTGGAATCCCGGACCCTCGCTCGACACTTCCTCACCGGCAGGGAGGTAGGAGGGGAGAAGGGGCAGTGGTAACCACCAACTACTTCCACCCTGCAGCTACTGGTCCTTTAACAATCTTGCCGGCGCTTGTAAAACCTGCCCAACAACTACCTACACGTGTGGATAATTAAAACACACACAAACACACACACACACACACACACACACACATAATTGTACAATTGACCTTCGTAACACTATCCCCTCCTTCAAAAGTTTGGTCGTCCCGACCAAAGAAAATATGTACCATCGTAAATCAATCTAACACACAGTGACATTATCCCAAACTTTAGGCCTACTTAATCTTCTAAGTAGAAGTCATCTAGCCTCCTCGGTCTCCTCGCCTGACGGCGTGGTCTTGCTCCACCTATTATGTCTTGCTGAACCGGATTCTCATCAGCAGGCAGCTCATTTCCGCAAAGTTCCATTTCAGGGATCGCCGAGGATACGGGTTGACAATCCTGGGTCGTCTCAGCCACCTGGCCATCGACTTCCTCCTCGCCGCTCATTTCCGGGAATGAGTAGTCTCTTGGTTCTGCTGTGCCCCATGTAAACCGCCCAGGACCGTAGTATCGCCAGAGCCGGTCCACATGCACTACCTTAGGCCTTCCCCTGGGTCCTCGCCGGATGCAGTATATCACCTCCGAAATCTTTTCGGTTACGTTAAATGGCCCTACCCAAGGACTTTGGAGTTTCGGCGACAAACCTTTCTTCCGGCGGGGATTGTGTAACCACACACGATCACCTGCGTAGAAACTGGCAGGCCTGGCGCCTCTGTCGTAGAGCCTCTTCATGGCTCCTCCAGCCAGCTTAAGTTGGTTTCGTACTTGATGGTGGACCTCCTCCATACGTTCCTTCAGAGCCACAGCGTATTTGGTGGTGATGGTGGGTAGGTCCTCATCAGGTGGCCGTCCTGTTGCAAGTTCCACTGGCAACCGAAGTTCCCTTCCTAACATAAGTCGAGCTGGAGTGTAGGACGTGGCTTCATGTTCAGCTGACTGGTAGGCCATGAGAAGGGCTGGGAGTCTGCGGTCCCAGTCAGTCTGTCCCTCTGCACAATACGTAGCAAACACCTGCGTGAGAGTACGGTTGAATCTCTCTACCATCCCGTCAGATTGGGGCCGTAGGGGGGTCGTCCTGGTCTTGCGCAGGCCTAGTAGCTGGCAGCATTCCTGGAACACCTGGGACTCAAACTCTCGGCCCTGGTCTGAGCGCAGCTCACCTGGAACTCCAAATCTAGTAAAGAACTGGTCTACCAATACTTCCGCTACTGTTTCCGCTTCATGATTAGGAAGGGCATATGCTTCAGGCCACTTAGTGAAGTAGTCCATTACAACACAAATGTAACGGTTACCTTGGGTAGTGATGGGTAGTGGTTCAGCGATGTCCACAGCTATCCGATCCATTGGTGCTCCCACCTGATACAGCTGCATGGGCGCTCTCGTTTTCTTTGATGGTCCCTTCTTGGCGCTGCAGGCGTCACACGCCCGACATCATTCTTGCACGTCACTACGCATTCCAACCCAGTAGAAGCGTTGCCTCAGGCGGCTCAGCTTCTTTTGGCTCAAGTGTCCACTGGTAACACCAGCATGGACTTCCTGCAGCAGCTCCGCTCTCCTCACACGTGGGACCACAGTCTGCCAATACCTCACTCTCCTATCTGGAAGCACCCACCTCTTTAGGAGTACCCCTCCTCCTAGTCTCAAGGTGTCCCACTGCTCCCAGTAATGTTTTGTTGCTGGACTAGTGGCTGCCACTTCTTCCCAGGAAGGTCGGCCTCGATCTTCTTGCAGCCACCTTACCACTGGTCCGATGTCTGGGTCATCCAGTTGATCCTTTTTCAGGTGCTGGTCAGTGTCCACGGCACCTTCCCTCACCAGCATCCGCTTGCACTCCAGGTCAGGTTCCTTGCTACTGCAATGGCGGCAGCCAGGCTCGCAGGGACGCCGACTTAGACTATCAGCATTGTTGTGGGTTCGGCCAGGGCGATGTTCCATGTGGTAGTCGTACTGCTCAAGCTTGCCCAACCACCTTGCCAGTTGCCCTTCAGGAGCTTTGAGCGTTTTAAGCCACCGGAGAGCTGCATGGTCCGTTCTCACGGTGAACTTAGCGCCATACAGGTAAGGGTGGAAGTAACCGAGACTCTTCACAACGGCGAGAAGCTCCTTTCTCCTCTTTTTTCTCCTTCTTACGCAGTAATTCTTCTCGGGCTTGCTGAGCTTGTAGCTGTAATATGCCACCACATGTTCTCTGTCATCCTTCACTTGCGAAAGTACTGCCCCACTCCCTTCAGCACTAGCGTCACAGTCAACTATGTAGGGGCTGCTGGGGTCAGGATAGGGCAATACAGGGGTATTGACAAGCGCCGTCTTCAGGTCATCAAAGGCGCTCTGGCACTTTGTGTCCCAGTAGAACCTTGCTCGCTTTCTGGTCAGGTGGTGGAGAGATGATGCGATATTAGCAAAGTTTTTCACAAGCACCGCACCTCAGTCACACGCTTCGGCACTGGCCATTCCTTCACGGCTGCTACCTTCTGAGGATCCGTCCTTACTCCATCCTGGCCAACGATGTGTCCTAAGAAAGGCACCTCCTTCTGGAACAACAGACATTTCTTAGGGCTAAGTTTAAGACGCGCCATACGCAGCCGCTGAAACACCTCTTCCAGCCTCTCCAGCTCTTCTTCAAAAGTGCCCCCGTACACAATCACATCGTCCAGGTAAACGAGAGCGGTCCTCCACTGCAAGCCATTCAGAACTCGCTCCATGAGCCGTTCGAAGGTAGCAGGAGCGTTGCACAATCCGAAAGGCATGACCCTGAACTGCCATAACCCTTGACCATAGGAAAAGGCAGTTTTTACTTTATCCTCCTCTGCCATTTCCACCTGGTGGTAGCTGGATTTTAGATCTTGGGTGGAGAACCATTTAGCACCTACTAGTGCATCGAGGGTGTCATCAATCCTGGGCAGGGGGTAGGAATCCTTTATGGTTACATTGTTCAGGGCCCGGTAATCAACGCAGCACCGATATGACCCATCCTTCTTTCTTACCAGTATCACTGCTGAAGACCACGGGCTGCTGGATTTCTCCACTACTTTCTGCGCCACTAACTTACCAACTGCAGCTTCCATTTATCGGTGCTTTGCCGGGGCTATTCTCCGTGGTGCGTGCTTTATAGGACGGCTGTTACCAGTAATGATGCGGTGTTGGACAAGATTGGTACAGCCTAGATCCAAGTCACCTTTCGCAAAGATATCAGCGTATGCTGACAGCAAATTCTGCAGCCTCACAGTATGCTCCGGTCTCAGGTACTTGGTGCCCCTCTGCATTAGTTCCTGTAGGTGGTCTGGAATTTAGTTCATAGTAGACTCACCGTTCTGCCTAGCAGCCGTCCTCCTCTCCTCTCGCTCAACCTCCTCGCAGGTTCCAAGGACTGCTCCCGCTGGTATTCTTTGCTCTTCTTGTGAAAAATTCGCCACTGGCACCTTCACCTCACTCTTGTCTGGTCTTACAAGGGTCCTGCCTACTGCTACACCGTCTGCCAGTCGTTGTTCCATGGAAGATTCCACCAAGCCACCATCGCCACTCATCTCCCGTGATAGCCGGCATCTGACTATGGCCTCTGTTCTCGGAGCAACACGAACTGTCTCTGCTACCACCACCTCAGCATAGGAATCTGTCCTCTTCCTTCCAAGATCAATACATGCCTGGCTATACGTGAGGAAGTCTAAGCCTAGGAGGCAGGGTTCTTCTATGTCTGCCACATACACAGGAAGCGCCACCTCCCAGCTGCCGATTCCTATACTCACCTCCACTGGGCCCCTTAGCTGAACGCAGTGTTCTGTGACACCACAGAGCCTCGAAGACGCCAGAGGAGCATTGTTGGCTGCCACAACATCCGTTCTGATAAACGTCCTCTCCGCTCCGGTGTCCACAGTCAAGCGACACGGTTTCCCGTTGATTGTACCGTCCACCTGGATGGCTGCGGCGTTGGTTGTGCGGCACCTTAGTGTGAGTGGGGCCGTGGTGGTTCTGGCTGGTGATGGGCCCCTTGTCCCAGCCTGCTGTCGTTTCCCAGTTGGGTCTTGAGGGGATCAGGCCGAGGGCATACGCTCGAGATGTGTCCTAACTGGCCGCACCCCCAACAACAAGGCTAATACTGTCGAGTCCTCTCCGCCGAACCTGTTCGGTGCATCTCCTTACACTCGCTCTGGCGGTGCCCCGTCTGGTCACAGGCCCAGCATTTTCCACGGAAGGTGTCAAGGCTTCCCTGACCAGATGAATCCGTGGCCTGACTGCGCCGAGCCAGGTAGTTTCGGCCAATACCCATTATTACCGGCCCACTTCCGCTGGTCCTCACGAACGACTCGAATTCGAGTGCTCGTGCCAAGGACTCCTGCAGGTCGCTGGGGTGCGTTTGCTTGATGTAGATCTTCATCTGAGGATCCATCAGTGCATTAACGAACTGGTCCCTTAGAAGGACCATCGTCAAGTCTTCTGTGGCTCCAGGATAAGCCTTGCGTGCCAGGGACTCCAGATCATGGGCCAGCTGCTGCAAAGATTCTCCATGTGTCCTGACCCGAGTCCTGAACCGGGCACGAAACACCTCGGCTTGATGTTTGTTTCGTGATGGGATCTCAAAGGGGCCGCGAGTGGTATCAATGTTTATTGATCCAACCTGTAAATACCTTACAATAAATCAACAAATACACATAAAACAAAGTTATACAAACCAGTACAGCAAATCCCCAAAATACGTATAAATCCTATCAAATATTAAAACCCATAACCAGTTGTTAATGAACTCCTTGAGCAACATTATCATAGTCCAATATACTATAAACATACAGCACTGTAAATTTATTCCATCCATAGCACTTCACACTACACATCATGAATACATAAATATGTCAATATAAGCACATAATAACACATAAACAACACTATAATCACTCACAACATTGGCCTCCTGCAATGTCCCATCGATGTCCAGACCACACTAACAATGTCCTGGCCACACCAGCAATGGCCAAACCACACCATCAACGTCCACAGCACTGCAGTTAATCACAAAAAATAATACTTGTTTTCCTCAACACCCTTGTCAAAATTCAACATCACTACAACATCTATTTCTATCATTTATATTCTTAGATTCTGTCAACCCACTCCTACAAACATATACACACCTTGCACATATGACAGAGGAAACCTGCCGGCGGAACAGCACAAAACCGGCACGAGGAGGAAAAACAACCTCCTGATCCCAGGACCCTGTGTACACGAGTGATCAGCTGGCTCGAACTCGCCGCCGTGGCGGCCAATAACAAAACACAAGCGCCAAGCGCAACACCCCACCATATGACAAATACAACACATGATATATTACATACAAAATACAGATTATTTATTCAAAAGAAACCTTTTGCGAATATTCGCGAAACACTCCCGCCACCACTAGCATTGTTCTTCGACAGGAAGAATAACTACAATATTATGCACAGATCTATCAATAACTGTATCCCGTTGACCATTATATTTAACACCTGATTTGGTTGCCTTGTACCTCAGTGTTACATTGCGCACTTTGTTATCAGAACCTGGCACTGCAGTCATTACCTGGGCTAATTTCCATTTTCCTCTCACAGCATTACTGTCCTTTACCAACACCACATCGCCAGGTTGCACATTTCTTTTTCCTACATGCCATTTGGCCCGAACAATCAGTGTGGGGAAAAAATCTCTGGTCCATTTTTTCCAAAAACAATTGATCACTTCATCAACATGCTTGAAACACTTCAAAAAACTGGTATCAGTATTACACATGTCTGGTGAAGCTTTATTAGATGTCCTCCCTAACAACAAATCATTTGGAGAAAGATATGTTCCTAGATTAATATCACAACCAGGTTTTGCTCCAATAGGTCTTTCATTAATCAAATTAGCCACTTCAAAAAGAACAGTTTGCAACTCCCCAAACTGAAGAACCCTATCACATATGGAAAGAGTAAGTGCTCTTTTAACTGATTTTATAAGAGATTCTGAGCACCCATTTTGCCAGGGAGCATCTGCACCCTTTGTGAACTTCCAGCTCATCCCCTCCTTTCTACCAAATTTTGCAATTTCATCAAAATCCAAATCCACTATACCTCCAGTCAATTCTTTGTTTGCCTTGACTAGCTGAGTACCTCGATCAGAATACACTATCTTTGGAAAGCCTCTCACACTGACAAATCTCCTGAATGTCTTCAAAAAATTGTTTGTGTCATATCCTTCTGCAATATCCAGGTATACAGCCCTGCACACCATACATGTAAAAATTATGCCATATACCTTTAGTTCAGTTCTCCTTTTAACAGGGGCTTTGACATAGAATGGTCCAAACAAGTCCAATGATGTATTATAAAATGGAGGAGCAGGTTTGAGTCTTTCCTCTGGCAGTGATCCCATGCATTGTGTTTCACACACCCTTTGAATTCGTCTACATATGACACACCGAGACTTGACATTTTTAATCAATTTCCTGGCCCCTGGGACCCAGTACTTACTCTGCAATTTAGACAATGTGGCTTCTATTCCTGAATGATCATAGTTATGCAAGTGCAGGATCAATAACTTAGTGAATGGATGTTCAGGCATTAGCAATACATATTCCTCTTGATTCCAGTTAGTTTTAAGCCATTTGCTTATCCTTGCTCCTACAATTATTATTCCTTCTTTATTCATACTAGGACCCAGCCTTTGATACCTTGTTTGCCAATTTTCATCTATCTGCCCTTGCACTTGTTTGATCCAATACAGCTCTGCCTTCAACAATTCTTGTGCATTCGGTTCCCTGGATAACTCAAGCAACGATCTTGATCGTGATACATTCAGAACTCTTGCAGTTACATTGATAAGTTTATCATAATCCCTAAACCTGTCAATATTTGGAACTACATTCACTTCAGCTACAGCACATGAACTCTTTCCCTCTTTGACATAGAGTACATCTGGTATTTCAACACCACAATGCTGACTGATGGGCCAATCCCCTTTGGGCAACCTTAAAAATTCAGGTCCTAGTTGCCAGGCAGAGTTCTTATGGAGAAGGCTGGGTCTGCAGCCACGAGTACACAAATCTGCAACATTGTTATCAGTGCTGACCCAATACCACTCACTAGGTTGACTTTTCTCTTGTATTTCTGCTATTCTGTTTCCCACATAAGTGTTAAATCTAAAAGATTCCTTTTGAATCTGGCCTCTCACTATCTCTGAATCAGTTATATGAACAACGGTATCAAATGACCACTCCATTTCTTCCTCTATGAATTGTCTTAGTCTGCACGCCAGCACTGCCCCACACAACTCTAGTCGTGGTACAGTAACCTGACGAAGAGGAGCTAATTTACTCTTTGATGCAACCAATGCACATTCAATAGATCCATCCAGCAAACGCCATCTCACATATGCCACTGCCCCAAATGCCTTCATGCTTCCATCAGAGAAAACTACTAAATCAGGATTACCCACAGCATCCTTAGGCTTTAGACATCTTTTAAAAGAAATATATTCCATTTCGAACATTTCCTTGAATAACAATGTCCATTTCCGATGGAATTCTTCATCAACGGCTTCATCCCAACCAAGTTTTTTGCCATCGGCACTCATATCTACTACCAACTCCCTCATTAGCAGTTTCATTTTCAGTGTAAATGGTGTCACCATTCCCAAAGGATCGTATATACTAGCAACTTGTCTCAAAATTATCCTTCGTGACAGCACTGTGGGCAATTCCTTTTCTAAGTCGTCAACAGTCAAATAAGGCCCTTGAAAACAGTTTTTCATTTTCTTAGAGAAGTTCAGTTGAACTTTAAACATAAAAATGTCCTCTTGAGGATCCCAACTCAAGCCTAAAACCTTCTCCTCCTTCTCTACAATTTTTGGGTGCATTAATGACACATTCCTGTCACCTGACACTGTCCATTCCTTTATTTCAAACCCTCCCGTGTTAAGCACAAGCTCAACTTCCTCCATTAGACGGTGGGCTTCACTGTGATCAACAACACTAGTCAGTAAATCATCCACGTAAGAGTTACATTCTATCAGTCTTTTGGCACTTGGGCACTGACTGGATATTTCTGCAGTTTTCCTGAGAGCTATCATGGCAATTGCTCCTCCTGGTCTATCCCCAAAGGTAACTGTAGTCAAAGCGTAATGGTCAGGTGTGCGGTCTGCATCCATCTCTCTCCAAAGAAATCTATGACAGTTCTGATCCAAAAGGGATATATCTACAGAATTATACATCTTTTTGATGTCCCCAATTAAACCCACAAAGTCTTGTCGAAACCTCATTAATACTCCTAAAATGTTGTTAAGACAGTCTGGCCCTTTCGCTAAAAAATCATTCAATGAACTTCCCATATAGGATGCAGAGGAATTAAATACGATACGAAGAGGGGTGGATCTAGACTCAGGTTTATGGACTTCATGGTGAGGTAAGTATAATACAGGTCCTTCATAGTTTAGCATTTCCTCCTTTGTTAGTTTACGAGCAACGCCCCTATCTATCATATCCTGAATTTGTTCACAGTATTTTTGTGCGTGAGTACAATCCATTTTGTTTAGTCTCCTCTCTGTTGACATCAACCTTGCATATGCCATTGAGTAATTATTCTGTAGGACGTTAGGATCCCTTATCCACGGATACTCAGCAATCCACCTTTTACGTTCCTTGTCATATGTTAAGCCATTCTCTATTAAGTTGACTTCCCTTTCTTCCTTTATTGTCAAATGACCCTTCAATGAACATTTTCCACAGCGACAACTCCCACATTTAGGTGAACACGACACTCCCAAGTCTTCCGTCACAAAAAACTGTTCAATGGCCTTATGCATTTCTACTGTAGGCTTTATTATAAAGTCATCTATCCTTGTCCCTTGCACATGATGCACAAAAACAGTTGATCCATTTCCACCATCATCAATAAGCCCTTGATCTCCTCTTACACAGAATCCAAACCGGCCTTTCATCAGCTGAAGGCTTCCTACTGTTTTTGCAACCATGGGAAGAAGAGTACAATAATCTGTGCCAATCAGCATATCAACCTCTCCATTAGGTCTATCAATTTCTTGTGGATCTACTCCTAGCTTAGATGCAATATCCGTTATGTTTACCTCACCAATTTCTGAAGTTATTTTCTCAAAACCCACTGCTTCAGGCATTGTGTGCCTTCAGTATCAATTAATGGAACTGTATATGTCCAGGTATCTATTCTTTCTGTTTGATTTCCAACCTTCGTCAGTGACATGCTAATTTCCTTTCCCTTTAATCCCAACTTTCTTGCTGCTTTATGGGTTATCATTGTCAGGTTGCTTCCACAATCAAAAAATGTTGACAAGGTGTGTGATCCACTTCTTACTTTCCCTACAGTCAAAAGTACACCTTCTCTGTTTAAGAGATTGTTTGATGCTTTGATTGTTTGAAACTCTTTGAAGAAACATGAATGCAATACTGGATGATGCAATTTCCCACATGTATCAGTGTTATTAATCTTAACATTACAATATATCTTCTTGTGACAATCTCTGCTCATGTGATAAGGCTCCAAACAAATAAAACATGCCCCTGCTCTCTTCAAACTTTCCATCTTTGACGCGTCATCTAATTTGCTGAATGTTTCACATTGACTTATATCATGTGATGGATTATTGTGATACCAACACCCCCTTGCATTAAATTTACGACCGGGACCCGTTCCATAAGGCTTGCCTCTAGCTTGATTATTATTTGCGATGTTCATCATTGTGTGTGCCATATTGTTGAAACAGTCTAACAATTGTTTCTGGCAATTTTCCTGGCTCTGGGCTAACTTACTAATAGCCATTGACAAACTTGACATCTCATCTAAATTCTCCTGAGTAGAGGCTGCGTTAACTGAGACCTTCATATTAGCCGTTGATGCCCTTATATCATCCTCCATGTACTCTATTACCTTTCGTTCTTCTACCAAAAAATTTACCAACCCTTCAAATTTCTCATCATCAACCAAAGTTCTTGCATTACGAGTCCACTCCTTCTTCAAATCTGTTGGAAGCAATCTTTCCACCTTAAGCAAACTATGGGAATTATTTATTTCATTCAACTTGCCAATCTTACCCAAATCCAGCCAAGCTTGCTCCACTACACTGATCATATGCAAGAGTTTGGACTTATTGCCCTCCGGTACAGGTTTTAATGCACAAATATCACCCAAAACAGCATCCACTATCTTGGCTGAAGAGCCAAACCTATCATCTAGTCTTTCCCACATTGTGTCAAATTCATCTAGTCTTCCAACTACCTCCCTTGCCTTTCCTTGCAATGACTGCCTAAGAATAAAAGGATCCTTACCATGACGGGATACCACCAGCCTTGTATAGTCCTTCACAAATTTGGGAAAATCACGCACATCACCACTAAATATGGGAGGTTCCACTTTCTTAATTTGAACATTACATCTGTCATCATTTGAAACCTTTGGTTGCTCTTTCTGTTTATCCTTAAGTTTAACAATTTTACTCTGACATTCATATTTCAGTTTTTGTAAATCCCACAAATAATCTAAGTGTTGGCTCTGTTCGTCCTCACTGCATTCCTGCAATAACTGAACATTGAAATCTTCTAATTTATCAAACAACTCAGATATTTCCTTACACACTGCATCCAACACTTCCATGGGGCTATCCTGTAGGAGAAGGTCATTGAGCATTCTTACTTTGGATGTAAATCTTCTCTTGGCAATGCCGCGCTGCTTCTTGAGTGTCTTGATGATTGCATCCTTGTCTTGCCCCGCTATTTGACCTGCGGTGGCCACCTCCGCCGTGCTCGTGCCCTTGCCGTCCGCCATCTAGGAGTTGTTGTTGGATTGTTTCGTGATGGGATCTCAAAGGGGCCGCGAGTGGTATCAATGTTTATTGATCCAACCTGTAAATACCTTACAATAAATCAACAAATACACATAAAACAAAGTTATACAAACCAGTACAGCAAATCCCCAAAATACGTATAAATCCTATCAAATATTAAAACCCATAACCAGTTGTTAATGAACTCCTTGAGCAACATTATCATAGTCCAATATACTATAAACATACAGCACTGTAAATTTATTCCATCCATAGCACTTCACACTACACATCATGAATACATAAATATGTCAATATAAGCACATAATAACACATAAACAACACTATAATCACTCACAACATTGGCCTCCTGCAATGTCCCATCGATGTCCAGACCACACTAACAATGTCCTGGCCACACCAGCAATGGCCAAACCACACCATCAACGTCCACAGCACTGCAGTTAATCACAAAAAATAATACTTGTTTTCCTCAACACCCTTGTCAAAATTCAACATCACTACAACATCTATTTCTATCATTTATATTCTTAGATTCTGTCAACCCACTCCTACAAACATATACACACCTTGCACATATGACAGAGGAAACCTGCCGGCGGAACAGCACAAAACCGGCACGAGGAGGAAAAACAACCTCCTGATCCCAGGACCCTGTGTACACGAGTGATCAGCTGGCTCGAACTCGCCGCCGTGGCGGCCAATAACAAAACACAAGCGCCAAGCGCAACACCCCACCATATGACAAATACAACACATGATATATTACATACAAAATACAGATTATTTATTCAAAAGAAACCTTTTGCGAATATTCGCGAAACAATGTTGATGGCCGAATCTTCTCTCCAGGGCTTCAGTGACACAGGTGTAGGAGGCGCGCTGTACAGCGGAGAGATGCCCGAGTATTTCAATGGCAGGGCCCCTGAGACAGGAGACGAGCTGCACCGCCTTCTCCAGCTCATCCCACCTCTGAACTACAGCCAGCATTTCAATTTGTGCCAAATATGTCTCCAATGGCACACTTCCATCGAAATACTGAGGTTTACGCCGCACCGTGTTGGTTTGATACCCAGGAAATGCCCCAGGAGAGGAGCATGGAGATGGTGCAGGGAGGCAAGGTGTAGTGGCCTCGGGCGCTCTGAGTGCTGTCTGGTCGGAAAGTGGAACTGGACAAGATGTGAGAGGCATCTGAGTGACCCCTGTTGTTGCTGTTGCCGTTGGCGGATGGGCATTCAGGCATGTCTGGCCCACAGCAGCAGGGTCTGTACACGTCTTCTCTTTAGGGTCGCTGACTGCTTCTAATCTCCTCAGTCGCCCAGCTAGAGAATCCACGGCAATAGTAATGGCTGATACCTCCATGTGGCATGCATTCACCTCATCCTTCACTTCCTCCTTCACTTCCATCATGTTTTTAGTCACCTCTTCCCTCACTTCCTCCTTTAGTTGTGCACACGTCACCCTTGTGAACTGTTTCGCTTCGTCGCTCACTGCACTCAAACCGAGTCGTATCACCTCTTTTAGTTCCTGTGTACATCGTGCCTGAGTCTTCCAAAGTTCACTTTGCATGGTCTGTTTCATCATGGTCATGAGTTCTACCCAGTTTGGCTGATTTTCTACCTCACTGCCAGCCGCTGCCCTGTCACCATCACAAGCAGCAGTCGTCTTTTCCCTGTCACCGTCACCACCATCCGTTGCCATTTTCTTTCCACTATCACCGTCAACCGATGTCATTTCTTTTTCATTCTCACAAACATCGGCCGTCATTTCCTTTTCACCGTCACAAACAGCGGCTGTCACTTCGTTATCATTGTCACTGGCAACCATCGTCATTGTCAACACAAATCCGCCACGACACTGGACACGATTTTCCACTTTTTATCCCACTCCTGACACCAGTGCAGTGAAGCCCCTTATCACACACCAGGGCTTTCTGGAGCAGCTTTACCACAGTGAGGTTCGTCGCACCCACTGCCGGGGAGATTGGTGGTAGCACAGGCAACACTAACTCCAAACACAGTTTACACCATTAATCTTTTATCAAGCAACAGCTTAATAGCTCACAGACAGTGTCCCGCGGCACAGTGTAGGTAGAGGTGAGCGCCGGTAATCACAAGGAAGGTGCAGAGGTGTTAACAGCGAGGCGGTGGAGGGTGTTCTCCCGGAGCGGAAACCCGGACCCTCGCTCGACACTTCCTCACCGGCAGGGAGGTAGGAGGGGAGAAGGGGCAGTGGTAACCACCAACTACTTCCACCCTGCAGCTACTGGTCCTTTAACAATCTTGCCGGCGCTTGTAAAACCTGCCCAATTACTACCTACATGTGTGGATAATTAACACACACACACACACACACACACACACACACACACACACACACACACACACACACACACACACACATAATTGTACAATTGGCCTTCGTAACAATATTATATTCTAAGGTATTATATATTATATGTTAAGGTATTTTGTATTGTTTCGCACAATGTATTGTTTGGTAATTATCGACGTCATCTAGTTACCTGTTTTGATTGACGTCATCTAGTTACTATTGACGTCATCTTGTTTCGGGTTGTGGTTGGTTTAGATTTGTGATACGAGGTTTTTTTCTTGTTACCTTGACGTAGTGATTCATTCAGCTGGTGACTTAGCTACTGTACTTACACACTGTAGCTGCTTCTTTGTGACCGTCTTGAGCTTGGGTAAGAACATATTTTTACGTTATGTCAAATACTCTTCTATTTTGTCATTACTGTTATATCTGTTATAGAGAAATGTTTAGTTATAGCTAGTTATAGTAATAGTATAGTGTGTGAACTTTGTTTACAGGCCATTGGTTGTACTTATGTTCTATCATTGCCTCGTCACCGGTGCCTCGCACCGTGAATAAACTCCTGCCCGCACGATTGAGTGTACATCCGTAATCCTTCACATTGGTGACTCCGGAGTGACTTACCAATGGGTAATGATAAATATGAGGTTAATAATATAGCAGAGAATATGAGGAAGAGAAATTGAAGCATATTGTTAAATTATTAATTCTATTTATCGTGAGGAAAATGATGAATGTCAAAATTTTAAAGAAATTAGTGACACTATACAGTTACAATCCATGCATAAGCCCAGAAAACAAAAATAAAATAAGGATGACAAAATAAGGGTTTCATTTGATTTTTGGAAATTAAATCAACATGTACAGAATGATTCATATCATATTCATAACTTGGAAAAGGGAATATTTTTTTCATGTCAGATTTGAATTAAATCAAGGCTACCAAGAAATTCAGTTAGGAAAAGAGAGTAAACCATGAGACTAAAGGAATCTCCTACAGCTTTTGGAAAATTATTAATGAAGTGTTAGCAGATTGACAGGGTGTGACATACATGTGTACATAGATGATGATATTATCCAAGGAACAGTTCTATATCATCATGTAAAAAAATTACAGAAGGTTATTCTTAGCTTGCAAGAAGCTCAGTTCAAGTAAATTTGAAACAATGCAATTTTTTTAAGGTAATGCAAATTATTTAGAACATGTGATATAAGCAGAATATGAAGGGTACAAACTGGTGAAATATTAGTGATCAATAATAATATTGCTGATCATATCTACTATGGCAGAGGTTGGCATATTACCACAGTAAGAGATCTGCAATCTTATATGGGATGGGAAAATTAGTAAAGAAAATTTGTGAGGAATTATGTTGGTATAGGAGCCCCTATATAAAGTTAACTGCAAGAAAAATAGGTAGATGTAAGGAAAAATAATACCGTAAAAGGGTGATATGAATAAGTTATGACAATTATCCTTTTTTTTTTTTTTGTAGAAGGTTACATAAAGCTGAAATGAATTGTAAGAGAATTGAGAGGGAAAGCTCTTGCATAATTATGGATTTCAGATCAATAGAAATTCGTGCCTAGGATATCAAAAATATTTGTTCTGACATATAACTGTCCATTGGTCTGGTTATTACTAATTCAAATGCAAATTAGTAGAAGTAAATATTGATATCAATGTGGATTATATTCCTGGAAATGTTAATAAGGTGGCTGATCATTATATAGATTGAGGGAGCAAGAGATATTATATGATGTAGATAAGCATGGGATGGTTATATCAGAAAAAAGAGAAGAAACATATGGTGGATTGGAACTGAAGGATATTGGATACATGAATTGGGTGAAATATTCAATGGATATTGAAAATATGAAGTGGGTTAGATATTGAAGGGGATATTGAATAAATATAGTTGGTGAGATATTGAATATATGGTGTTACTGTACGTAAGGGTTTATGTATATGTATATATATCATTATTCCTCTATAATAAAAAAAAATGTTCAATAGTTTTCTGTGAATATGAAAAATCTATGTAATATACTCTACGATCAATATTAGATTCTATATAGAACCTCAAGTCAATTGGTGTTTGTTGGTGGGTGTGGTTTGCCTACACTCACTGCCTCAAGGCGTCACTCACGCCCTAGACGTCGCCCCGCCAACACACGCAGGAAGGTGACTGAGGTAAATTCATAATTTTCATAGCATAAACTAAATGTCATAGTACCAAGTTCATTACATGTGTTGCTTATAACCAGTGTAATATTTTAAGAGTGTTTTGTACTAGTATATAATGTCAATTTATAAGGAAATTGAGACCGAAAATCTGTTTGCAGTTTCTACAGTCACTGCTTATCTTCGAATAAACGTCAGAGAAAGAATTGACTTTCCTCGACCTTAACATGATGGTGGTGATCAGTACAACAAATCACCAGTGAGTCATTAGATACCTGCTGGGTGTGGCTACAGTAGAAACTCAAATCTAGCAGTAGAAACTCAGATCCAGCAATAAAATCTCAGATCCAGCAGTAAAAACTTATACCTATGAATAAGAACTCAAGAAATTGTCGGCTCACACGAAGGCAAGGGCGAGAGACGCGAGGCCGATTGGAATTCCATAAGTCAGCAATTCTTCACTTGACGACAGCCACTCCCCACACCAAGCATCTCACCCACCATTTTGTGGACCCCATGGTCACAGGCAAGAAAGTAGATAAGTATATGTACTGAAATGAGTAATCAAGTGGATGAAAATTACCCCAATTAGTAGTATTAGAGTGGTAATTTCAATTTTTCATTCAGTGTATATTTAACTCAGTATTGACAGAAATAATCTTAAATATGTCAGTTACTGAGGAAATAAGTGCCTTACGTGGCCTTAGGGAAAGTGAGGAGGACCAAGTGGGCAAGAATCAAGCCAGAGAAGCTAGTGTCAGGCAAAAAGTGCTGACTGATAAAAGAAAGGAATATGAAGTTAGTAAAGTAAAGAAAAGAGCAGAATCCCTTCAAAAGTAAATGGAACAGTGTTAGCCACAAAATTATAAAAACACTGAAGTCTGTAGTAAACCCCTTTGAATTACTATCTTTGTCAGGAGAAGAAGAAGAGATATTTAATCAGTATGTTGAAGCATACTTAAAACTAGCTAAACTAGAACCAGAAAGATCTGAGGAACTAAATCAAGAGTTGGAACTCAGTGAAGAAATCCACCATGAACTTTTAAAAAGTATAGAATGTAAGAGGAAGGAATTTAGAAGTGAAAATGGTTCAATTTGTTCTAGTAAACAATCTGGACATTCTAGGGTGTCATCTGCTTTACGTTTATCTGAGGAAAGAAAGAAAGAAATAGTAGCAAAGGTAGCCAGACTTAGGAAGGAAATGGAATATCATGACTGTTTAGTAGAAGAAGAAACCAAGATAGCTACAGAAAGGGCAGAGGCAGAAATTGCATTGTCAAAAAAACAGGCAATGATAGCACAGAAGAAGAGAGAAATAGATCTAGCAATAGCCAATGCTGAGCTCAATGCATTTGAATTAGTTGAAAGAGAGGAACAAGGGCTTCCAAATGGTGATGAAAGTATAAGGAAGCAAATTTATATTCAACAATACATTGAGTCACAAAATGAGTTACAGGCACAGGCAATTGCAGGTCAACAAGGTGGTAAAGCCCTGCTTCACAAACATGTTACACTCCATGACCTAAAGGAACCTGCTTCTGGTGTACAAGATGACGAATTGATATGTGAAGTAGATAAACAAATAGATAATGAGCCTCAGGCAGTGAACCCCAACCCTAGAGCTCTAAGTTTTGTACCATATTCCTATAGTTCCATTAATAATGCAAGACAAATTTGTCTAGATCCTTCCCAGCCTGCAGGAAATGTCTGAACAAACACATGTGGTTTCAAGTGCAATCTTTCTCGTATAGAACCAAGTACTTTCAGTGGAGAACCCATTGAGTTTCTAGCTTGGATGAAAAATTTTGAAGCCTTTGTAAATTCTAGAACTAATTGCAATTCAGATAAGCTAGCTTACCTATATAAGTATTTAAATGGTGTAGCAAAGGATTTTATCAGTATGGCCATATAATGTAATTCTGAGGATGACTACACAATGGCACAATGGCAAAGAATATTCTAAGGGGAAGGTTTGGGAATAAGCGTATCAAAGCTGATGCTTACACAAAAAAAACTAATGAAATGGCCTCCGATCTTTACGGGTAATAGCTCAGCCTTAGCAGCATTTTCAGACTTTTTGCAACACTGTCAGTCTGTGAAGACACACAATGTTTACTTGTCATTTCTGGATGATACTAGGGAACAGAAAAAACTCCTGGCAAAACTCCCCAGGGAAAAAGCAACTAAATGGATAGATAAAGCATTGCAGTATACTGAAAGTAAAATGGGTATCAACAATTCTAATAGTGATGAGGAGAACCCACCCTTTAAGATGCTTTGTGATTTTATTTACAAGATAGCAAATGAACGAAGCAATGCTTTTCTCTGTTTTGATGAGGTAATTTGGGAAGCAGACTGTTGGTGTAGTACTGAAACAAAGGTAACCAAATGGAAACAAAGGAAATCAAATACTATGGCAAAGAATAGAGGGAGTAGGATGTTCATGGCTAAAGCAATTGAAGAAAAACCCCTATGTTCCTTTCAAAATAAAGTAGATGTACAAGGCAGCACAAGACAGTATCCTAAGGAGGAGGAAAGAAAAGACAGATCTGTCACTATTGTTCAAAGTATCATGACTTGGATGATTGCAAGGAATTTGCTAAACTTGATGGTAGCACTAGGTATAAATTCATTAAAGAAAGAAACTTATGTACAGGATGTTTAATATTTGGCCATAAAAGGATGTACTGTAGGAGAAATAGAATGTGTAAAATATGTCAGAGATACCACCCCACAGCTCTTCACAACAATGATATGATGGGAATTAAGGACAAAGAGATGCCAAAACAAGCAACTCAGCCTAATGTTGATAAAGAAAATCCACAACTGTTGTAACAAATAAAGTTAAAGTAACAGAATCAGTAATACATGACATGCACAGTATGATAGTACCCGTGTGTCTTCATCATGTCAGTAATGAAGAGCACAAAATTCTAGTGTATGCATTACTGGATGAGCAGTCAACCGCTTCATTCATTAAAGAAGACCCTTTGCACAAGTTAGGGGTTGGAGGCCCAACAGTGTCACTTGATATTCATACAATATGTGGAAAGGACACTACTAGTGCCATCAAAGCTCATGGACTTAGAGTAAAAGGTTATAATGAAGAAATGGAAATACCAATTCCTTCAGCATATTCTATAGAGGTAATTAATGCCGAGAGGAATCAAATACCAAGGCCTGAGACTGCTTGTAAATAGCCCCACTTGAATGTAATCTCTGACAAACTAATGAAATATAATCCAAATGTTGACATAGAACTTCCCATTGGTCTTAATTGCACAGCCATCCTTAAGGAACAAGAGCAAATAGCAGATGATAATGATGATCACCCCTGTGCACGTACGACAAAACTTGGATGGGGAATTATTGGTGGGATGTCTCCACCAATGCAGAGTACAGTGGTTGTGTACAGAACAGTAGCACAAGAAGTAGAAATAAGGGATGAAAGGAAGGTGAATTTATTAGTTATTCCCACTGAAACCAGAGTTGATTAGTCCCTCTTAAGTGAGAGAAATGTTGGAACTTGACTTCAATGACAAAAGATCAGCTGACACTCCACTATCACATGAAGATAAAATGTTCATAAAAAGGATGAAAGAAGGAGTTCATCAGCTGAAGGATGGGCATTATGAGTTACCCTTTCCTCTTAAGAATGATAAAATGTCAAACTTCCAAATAACAAAGTGCTAGCACAACAAAGATTGAAGAAATTAAAGACTAAACTTGAAAGGGACAATCAACATGAGAGTGACTACAAAATGTTTATAGAAGATATGATAACTAAAGGCTGTGCAGAAGCTGTACCAGCCCAAGATTTAGTTAGGAATGATGGTATGGTTTGGTACATTCCACATCATGGAGTTTATCATCCAAGAAAACCAAAAAAGTTGAGAGTTGTATTTGACTGTAGTGCAAACTACAGACATCATTCACTAAACAGTCATTTGTTACAAGGCCCAGACCTGACCAAAAAGCTTGTTAGAGTGTTATGTAGGTTTAGGCAGGAAAACGTTTCACTTGTTTGTGATATAGAAGCAAAGTATGATCAATTTAAAGTTAACCCAGAGCATAGAGATATGATGAAATTTCTGTGGTGGAAAAATGGTAACCTTAAGGATGAGATAGTTGAATGACAGTTCACTTGTTTGGGGCTACATCATCTCCAAGTGTAGCTAACTTTGCATTAAAGAAAGCTACAAATGACTATGAATGTGAATCTGATGCAGCTAAGTTTATAAGAAATAACTTTTATGTTGATGATGGTTTAAAGTCTGCAGCCACCAAAGACGAAGCTGTTACTTTCATTGAACAGAGCAAAGAGTTGTGTAAAAGAGGAGGTTTTAACCTTCATAAGTTCTTGTCAAACAACAAATATGTACTAGCTGAAATCTCTCCCCATGAAAGGGCAGACAGGGTTAAAAGCTTTGAATTTGGTAAAAGTGAAGACACTGCCTATTGAGAGAACTCTGGGAGTTGAATGGTGCATAAAATCTGACATTTCAATTCAGAATAAAACTGAAGGACAAGCCACTCACTAGGAGGGGTATTTTGTCAACTGTAAGCTCTATATATGATCCTTTGGGTCTAGTGTCACCTCTTGTACTTAGAGGAAAGCAAATCTTACAAGAATTATGCAGGAATGCTGTTGATTGGGATGATGAGATGCCTGATCATATTCAGCCTAAATGGATCAAATGGAGAGAAGAATTGTGCAAACTGGATCAGTTCAGGGTACCTAGATGTTACAAACCTGACAACTTTGATAAAGTAGAGAGAGTTGAACTTCATCACTTCTCAGATGCATGTTAAGAAGGATATGGTCAATGTTCTTATATTAAGTTGATTAGTAAGACTGGCCAAGTTCATTGTGCGTTAGTGATGGCAAATTCACGTGTAACACCTTTGAAAACCATAACACTTCCCAGACTTGAACTAACAGAGGCAATGTTGTCAATTAAAATTCACAAGGGAGAACTTGAATATGACAACATTTCAGAAATATTTTGGACAGATAGCAAAGTGGTCCTTGGTTACATTGCAAATGATTCAAAGAGATTTTATGTATATGTAGCAAGTAGAGTACAAACAATTAGAGACCACACCTCACCAGACCAATAAAGATTTGTAGAAACCCACAACAATTCAGCAGATCATGCGTTTAGAAGCATGACAGCTGATGAACTTTGTGATAGTAAGATCTGGTGGAATGGCCCTGAATTTCTTTTGCATCATAATCAATTAGATACTTGTCATTTACAGTACAATGTCATAAATGAAAATGATCCTGAGGTGAAGAAAGTTGTATGCAATGCTGTAGGTGCACAACAGCCACTGAACATATTAGAAAGATTAGAATATTTTTCTGATTGGTTCAAGGCAAAGAGGGCAGTTGCTGTATGCCTCAAGCTCCAAAGAAATTTCAAGGTAAAGAATGGTGTCTGTAGTAAAGATAAAGAAAAGAAGTATATGCCAGTAAATGTAGCAGAAGTTTAGGAAGCAGAAAGAGAAATAATAAAGCAACTGCAAAGGGGAGCATTCCAGACTGAAATAAATGTGCTGAAATCAACAGCTAAGCAAAATTCATTAATTAAAGAGAGTAATGGCAAACGAACAAAAGTGATAGATAGGACCAGTTCTGTATATAAGCTTGATCCTTTTATTGATGAGTATGGTATCATGAGAGTAGGAGGAAGATTTATATTTGCCAATTTAGAAAGTGCATCTAAACATCCAGTGATCCTCCCCAAAGCTTCACACATAACCAGCCTAATATGCCATTACCATAAAAGGACAAACCATCAAAGCAGAGGAATAACCCTCTATGAAATAAGATCATGCGGATACTGGATAGTTGGAGGATAATCTCTTGTGTCTAAATACATTTCAAAGTGGATTACATGTCGTAAAGTAAGAAGTGAGACACAAAGGCAAAAGATGGCAGACCTGCCCTTTGACAGATTAGAACCATTACCTTCATTCTCATACTCAGCAGTAGATTTTAGGGCGCCATTTTATGTCAAAGAAGGCCTCAAAGAACTTAAAAGATATGGAGTGCTCTTCACTTGCATGGCATGTAGGGCAGTGCACATTGAGACAGCCAACTGCTTGGATACAAGTTCCTTCCTCAGTGCTTATCGTCGCTTTATTGAAAGAATAGGGCCTGTTAGACAGCTAAGAGGTGACCAAGGTACTAACTTTGTAGGGGCCAAGACAGAGTATGACAGGAACAGGGAAATTATAAACAATGATAAAATTAGACAAGAACTTATGAAGGACCAATGTGACTGGATTTTATTTAAGATGAATGTACCCAATGCCAGTCACATGGGACGTGTGTGGGAGAGACAAATACGCACAGTGAGAAATGTGCTCACTGTGTTGCTTGATCAACATGGTGCACAATTAGATGACCAAGATTTGAGAACTTTCCTAGTGGAAGCAGAAAGTATAGTTAATGGCCGTCCTCTAGCTGTGGACCATCTAAATTCCCCAGACAATCCCACAGCACTAACACCCAATGACTTGCTAACCATGAAAACAAAGATAATACTACCTCCCCCAAACATCTTTGTTAAGGAAGATCTGTACTGTACAAAAAGGTGGCGCAGGGCACAGTTCTTGGCTAATCAGTTCTGGTCCAGATGGAGAAAGGAATATGTACAATCCCTATGTGGGAAATAACATCCCACAGACAAGTAACGAGGGACTTGACTCGTTGCTACTGTACATATTGTATATAGTGGGTAAATGTTTAACAAAGATATTAACCTACATAATGAGTACGTAGTTTATATAAAATAATATGGGTGAGAAGGTAGAAAAATAACATAAATACAAGTTACACTTATATAATGTATGAGGCAAGCTGGTTCGAACCACCAGCTTTAAAGCTTCACTAAAACAGCACCGAATATTAGTACGGGAGAGAGGAGGCTCCACGATTCAGTTACAGTCTAGCCCACGGTGCATCAACACGTTTACCTCCCAGCATTTTATGGATTATTAGCCACACAGTGGGATTATACCTTCGGAAGCGAATAAGAACCAAGGCAACCACTACAGCCAGCACAGAAACGGGAGAAGTCAGCCTCTACTTCCACCCGAGATTCGCTCCCCAAAGCTAAGTACCCTGATCAACCGCTGGCCAGTAGGTAGGTTAGGGGAATAGGGAGGGCGTTACGAGGCACAACCTCCACAAAATAAAAGTGAGTAGACACGAGTCTTGAGTACAATTACAAATAGAAGAGTAATATTTGTGATACACAGGCAATATTAAATTAGTTCGTGACTGTGAACATTTATTTCCAGTAGAGGACTCATCTTCGACAAGTGGACGAGTTCGTGAGTAGAAACAAATCCCCATTTTGATCTCTGGGATATCAAAATACTGTTTTATGAGTACTTCTGCTGCCTTGAAATTTGTAACATTATCTGATATGATAATTCTAAGACACGATCTTTTCGCTGCAAATCTCCTGAATGCACGTAAAAAGGCTTCAGCTGACATGTCCGTGACCAATTCCAAATGGACAGTTCTTGTTGTAGCACATGTGAAGAGGCAAACGTAGACCTTTATGGGCTCGGTTTTCCCTTTCACAGGATTTCGGAGCTGTATCGCTCCTGTGAAGTCTACTCCCACTACCAAGAAGGACTTCGTTTCCTGAACCCTTATATCTGGCAATGGTGGAGGTCCAGGATATCTGAGGAGTCTAGCGTCATATCTAGTACAGACCATACATTTCCTGATTAATGATTTTATTGCCTGTCTTACCTTCGGTATCCAAAAGGTTTTACGAAGGTTATCTAAAACTTGAGCCACTCCTCCATGTAGTGTTTTCTCATGTGCATCCTTTATTATGAGTTGGGTAAACCAATGAGCTTTTGGAAGTAATATGGGATGCTTAGTGTCATAAGGTAAGGACACGTTATGCAATCTGCCTCTACACCTAATCATATCATTATCAAGGAATAAACCTACCTGATTGATGAGATTCTTATTTCTGAGGGTCCTTTTGGACAGCTCAGAACTCTTGTTCGCTTGTGTTTGAGAGGTCTTTTTAGACACTTCGGTTCCTAACGTATTTTGACTGAGGGTCTTTTCAGACAGCTCAGCCTGGTTAGTGTTTTGTGTAATGCGTTTTAATGCTAACTTTTCTTCATTGTAAACATCATTTTGGACTTAATCCAAAAAATTGTTGGATCTGTAATTAGTAGTGTGCGAGTCCACCTCAGTCTCTTAAATACATTGGTTATGAATTTCAAAACTTTACTAGTTACTCGTAAGAGTTTTTCTAGTGATAAGTATCTCTCTACCTCTATGAGATGAGTTTCTCTGCTCTCGTTATTTTCTAGGACTACGTCCACATGACTACAGTCATTCATGTTCTGACACTGTTGCTCGGGCCAAGTTTCCTCATTGTTTAGCCAATCAGGACCTTGAAACCATAGGCTCTCCTCTGTTATTTTCTTTAAGAGTGTCCCCCTAGTCAGTAGATCAGCCGGATTTGAGTTTGTCTTCACATGGTTAAAAATGAAGTCACTTTGAATTTCCTTTATTTCCGCGACACGGTTCTTCACGTATGAGACTTTGGAGCCATCATGTCGTATTCACTGTAGCGCTTTGTCATAGGATTTTGTTCTAGTGATGCTAATTCTACTGGCTTTAGTGCTAAGGTATCCTCTTCTGTATTCCACTGAAGACTAAGAATAGGGGTGGTTTTAGGTACAGTGTAGTTCTCAAAATTTCTCTGTATTTGAAATCTAAGTTTATCATTATTAGTAGACCACTGTCTTAATGGCATAGTTGCCAATTGAAGCTTCTTTCGTGCTTCTGAGTATATAATACTGAGAAGTTTCTCATCTGATGTAGTACCTAAAAGGTTATCTACATAGAAGTTTGAGGTAAGTAATTCTTTAACGAGACTGGTTGAATTCTTAAGGTGATAATCCAGTGTAGCGCGTAGCAAAAACGGGGAACTAGTGGCTCCAAACAGGACTGAACTGAATCTGTAAGTTTTTATTGAACTGCCTTTCTCATATGGGTTGGATGGCCAAAGGAATCGTGTATAAACAACAAGAAAATAAATACTATATACATTTTCATTCTCTGAAACTACATAAACTACCAAATTTTAACCATTTTGGACGTTCAAAAAATTTTGTACAAAAAAATTTTAATGTTACGTAATACTTTTTTCTCTAAAATTTCATAAATTACGTTTTTTTTTAAACGTTTTTAAGAGTATTAATGGCATTCTACACAAAGCCCCTTTTATAATAATAACATATTGAATTTCAATAAAGAAAATAACTCTGCCTGAAAAAGGGAGTTTTTCAATGTTTTTCATGTTTTTTTTTCATTGTTGATGGAAGAAAAGCAAAAAAAAAAAAAATTTTACGACAATATCTTTCCTCTAAAATTGCGCAAATTACCCATTTTTATGTTTAAATCCTTATATTACAACAATATATTTTTATTTTTCTCTAAAACTGCACAAATCACCCTTTTTACAAGGTTTTTTTTTTTTTTTGGAGATTTACAACTTTTCAGGGAAAACACTCTCCTTCAGAAAAAAAAGTATGATTTAACTCCAAAAGTGATTTTTCAATAATTTTCTATTGATTTCAATGTTTTGATTAAAAACAAGAAAAGGAAAAAAAAAAACACTTTATACATTTTGATTCTCTGAAAGTATATAAACTACCCAATTTTACACTTTTTGGACGTTTTAACAATATTTTGTAGAAAAAAAATCTTTTTCATATAATGAAAAAAATGTAACATATACCGTTTCAAGGAAAGAAAATATTTGTGCCAAAAAAAGGGATTATTTAAAAGTTTTAATTTTAATTTCCATGCTTTGATTGAAAAGGAAGGAAAGATCAATAAATTCATTTAAATTTTATGGCAGTACATTTTCTTTTTCAACGTTTTTTAAGAGTACTAACAACATTTCAAAGAACATCCTCTTTTTCACATAAAAAATTGTAATATATGCAATTTGACTAAAAAAAAGTTTATTTTCTACCGTATTTTAACATATTTAGGAGTTTTAACAATATTTTTGAGAAAAAATCTTTTTCATGTAAAAAAAGGATGCCATTTCAAAGAAAAAAATCAATTTATGTCAAAAAGGAATATTTCTTTGTTTTTTTTTTATATCCATGTTTTGATTGAAAATGAAGGAAAAACACATTTGCTTTTTATGGCAGTCCATTGCATGTTACCTCTTTTTCATCGTTTTTAAGTCTTTAAAGTTACTTCAACAACATTTTTTTAACCTTTTTATTAGTTTTAACAAGATTTTGAAAAAAATCCCACTTTCATGTTAAGTAAAATGTAATACAAGTCATTTCAAGGAAAAAATATTTCTTTTAGAAAAAGAGTTTTTCAGTGTTTTTCTTTTTATTTTTATGTTTTGACTGAAAATGAAGGAAAAAGAAAGAAATATATGAACTTTTTACTGGAATTCATTTTTTTTCTCTCAAAATTGCATAAAATATCCCTTTTTCAGCGCTTTTAGAAGTATTAATATCTTATCTAAAAAGGCCATCTTTTTTGAGTAAAAAAAAGTAATATATACCATTTCACAAAAAATGCTCCTTTTCACAGAAAAATTTAAATTTTCAATGATTCTCTTCTTATTTCATTGTTTTCATGAATAACAAACAAAAAACAATAGATTTGGCGACAATTTTTTTCTCTCTCTTAAATTATATAAATTACGTTTTTTAAACGTTTTTAGGAGTATTAACGGCATTTTACACAAAAATCGCTTTTACAAGTATAACACGCAATTTGAATAAAGAAAAAAATTCTACCTACAAAGTGACTTTTCAATGTTTTTATAATATTTTCATTTGTTGATGGAAGAAAAGCAAAAAATACATTGTTTTTTACGAAGATATCTTTTTTCTCTAAAATTGCACAAATTACCCATTTTTTAGGTTTTCATCGTTATATTACAACAACATACTTTTATTTTTCTCTAAAATTGCATAAATCACCCTTTTCTCAACGTTTTTAGGAGATTTACAACTTTTCAAAGAAAACGCTCTCCTTCAGAAAAAAAAAACTAAGATTTTACTCTAGAAGTGATTTTTCAATAATTTTCTATTGATTTCAAGGTTTTGATTAAAAGTGAAGGAAAAAGCAATAAATATATTAACTTTTTATTGCAATTCTTTTTTTTCTCTCAAAATTGCATAAATTATCCCCTTTTCAGAGTTTTTAGGAGTATTAACATCTTTTTTTTTAGTTAAAAAAAGAGGAATATATGCCATTTCACGAAAAAAAAGTTCCTTTTCACAGAAATTGTGAATTTTTCAATGATTCTCTTCTTATTTCATTGTTTCATGGAAAACAAAAAAAAAACCATGAATATTGCAACAATAAACTTTTTTCTCTAAAATTTCATAAATGACGTTTTTTTCTACGTTTTTAGGAGTATTAACGGCATTTTACACAAAACCCTCTTTTACAAGTATAATATATGCTATTTGAATAAAGAAAAAAATTCTGCCTAAAGAGTGACTTTTTTAATGTTTTTCACTTATTTTCATTTGTTGATGGAAAAAAAGCAAAAAAATAGTTTTTTTACGACAATTTTTTTTCTCTAAAATTGCACAAATTACCCATTTCTATTGTTTAATCCTTATTTTAACACTTTTTTTTTTCTCTGAAACTGCATAAATGACCCTTTTTGCAATGTTTTTTCAGAGATTTACAACTTTTCTAGAAAAACCCTCTCTTGCAAAAAAGAAAAAAAAAAGATTTACTCCAAAAGTGATTTTTTAATAATTTTCTATTGATTTCAATGTTTTGATTAAAAACAGGAAAATAAATACTATATACATTTTCTTTTTCTGAAAATACATAAACTACCCAATTTTAACCTTTTTGGACGTTCAAAAATATTTTGTACATAAAAATTTTCATGTTACAATATACTTTTTTCTCTAAAACTTCATAAATTACGGTTTTTTTAACGTTTTTAAGAGTATTAACGGCATTTTACACAAAACTCTCTTTTACAAGTATAACATATTGAATTTGAATAAAGAAAATAATTCTGCCTGAAAAGTGACTTTTTCAATGTTTTTCATGTTTTTTTTTAATGCTGATGGAAGAAAAGCAAAAAAAATAATTATTTTTTACGACAATATTCTTTTTCTCTAAAATTACACAAATTACCCATTTTTATGTTTAAATCCTTATGTTACAACAATATATTTATATTTTTCTCTAAAACTGCATAAATTACCCTTTTTTCAACTTTTTTTTTTGAGATTTACAACTTTTCAGGGAAAACACTTTCCTTCAGAAAAAAGTACGATTTTACTCCAAAAGTGATTTTTCAATAAGTTTCTATTGATTTCAATTTTTTTAATTAAAAAAAAACACTTTTTACATTTTGTTTCTCTGAAAGTATATAAACTAACCAATTTTACACTTTTTGGACGTTTTAACAACATTTTGTAGAAAAAAAACTTTTTCATTTTACAAAAAAAATGTAACATACTTTTGCAAGGAAAGAAAATATTTGTGTCAAAAAAAAGGGATTATTTAAAAGTTTTAATTTTAATTTCCATGCTTTGATTGAAAAGGAAGGAAAGACCAATAAATTCATTTAATTTTTATGGCAGTACATGTTCTTTCCTTGAAATTCCACTAATTACCCTTTTTCAACGTTTTTTGAGAGTATTAACAACATTTCAAAGAAAACCCTCTTTTTTACATTAAAAAAATTTGCAATATATGCAATTTAACTAAAAAAAAAAAAAATTATTTTCTACCCTATTTTAACATATTTAGGAGTTTTAACAATATTTTGAGAAAAATCTTTTTAATGATAAAAAAGAACTTTCAAAGAAAAAAATAAGTTTACGTCAAAAAAGGAATGATTTCTTTCTTTCTCTTTTTATCCATGTTTTGATTGAAAATGAAGGAAAAAAACATTGACTTTTTATGGCAGTACATTTTTTTCCTCAAAATTGCATGTTATCTCTTTTTCAACGTTTTAATGAGTCTTTAAAGTTACATAAACTACACAATTTTAACCTTTTTATTAGTTTTAACAACATTTTGAAGAAAATCCCTTTTTCAATGTTTTGATTAAAAACAGGAAAATAAATACTATATACTTTTCATTCTCTGAAAATACATACATAACCAAATTTTAACCTTTTTGGACGTTCAAAAACTTTTTTTCCCCAAAAAAATTCATGTTACAAAATACTTTTTCCTCTAATATTTCATAAATTGAGTTTTTTTCTACGTTTTTAAGAGAACTAACGGCATTTTACACAAAACCCCCTTTTACAATTATAACATATTGAATTTGAATAAATAAAAAAATTCTGCCTGAAAAGTGACTTTTCAATGTTTTTCATGTTTTTTTTCAATGTTGATGGAAGAAAAGCAAAAAAAAAAAAAAATTGTTTACTATAATTTTTTGCTCTAAAATTGCACAAATTACCGATTTTTATTTTTAAATCCTTATATTACAATGATATACTTTTATTTTTCTCTAAAACTGCATAAATCACCCTTTTTAAAACGTTATTTTGGAGATTTACAGCTTTTCAGGGAAACCCTCTCCTTCAGAAAAAAAAGTATGATTTAACTCCAAAAGTGATTTTTCAATAATTTTCTATTGATTTCAATGTTTTGATTACAAACAAGAAAAAAAAAAAACACTTTATACATTTTGTTTTCTGAAAGTATATAAACTACCCAATTTTTTTCTCTCTTAAATTTTATAAATTACGTTTTTTTAACGTTTTTAGGAGTATTAACGGCATTTTACACAAAACCCCCTTTTACAAGTAAAACATATGCAACTTGAATAAAGAAAAAAAAAATTCTGCCTAAAGAGTGACTTTTTTAATGTTTTTCACTTAGTTTCATTTGTTGATGGAAAAAAAGCAAAAAATACATTCTTTTTTACGACAATTTTTTTTCTCTAAAATTGCACAAATTACCCATTTGTATTGTTTTATCCTTATTTTAAGACATTTTTTTTTCTCTGAAACTGCATAAATTACCCTTTTTTCAACGTTTTTTGAAGATTTAAAACTTTTCAAAGAAAATGCTCTCCTTCAGAAAAAAAGTAAGGTTTTACTCCTAAAGTGATTTTTCAATAATTTTCTATTGATTTCAATGTTTTGATTGAAAGTGAAGAAAAAAGCAAGAAATATATTAACTTTTTATTGCAATTCATTTTTTTTCTCTCAAAATTGCATAAATTATCCCCTTTTCAGAGTTTTTAGGAGTATTAACATCATTTTTTTTAGTTAAAAAAAGAGGAATATATGCCATTTCACGAAAAAAGTTCCTTTTCACCGAAAATGTGAATTTTCATATGATTCTCTTCTTATTTCATTTTTTAATGGAAAACAAACAAAAGACAATGAGTATTGCGACAGTATACTTTTTTCTCTAAAATTTCATAAATGACGTTTTTTTTTATTTTATTTTTAGGAGTATTAACGGCATTTTACACAAATACCCCTTTGACAAGTATAATATATGCAATTTGAATAAAGAAAAAAATTCTGCCAAAAAAAGTGAAATGAATTTTTTTAACCTATTTTCATTTGTTAATGGAAAAAAAGCAAAAAATATATTCTTTTTTACGACAATATTTTTTTTTCTCTATAATTGCACAAATTACCCATGTTTATGTTTTAATCCTTATTTTAAGACAATATTTATTTTTCTCTAAAATTGCATAAATGACGCTTATTTCAATGTTTTTCTAAGATTTACAGCTTTTCAAGGAAAACACTCTTTTTAACAAGAACTACAAAAAAAAAAGAATTTTACTCCAAAAGTGATTTTTTAATAGTTTTCTATTGATTTAAATGCTTTGATTAAAATCAAGAAAAAAATTAAATAGATTTATGGATTTTTCCTTTCTTTTCAATCAAAATATAAGAATTAAAGCAAAAACACTTAAATAATCCCTTTTTTTGACAGAAATATTTTCTTTCTTTGAAACGGCATTTACTACTTTTTTTTGTAATATGAAAAAGGTTTTTTTCTTCAAAATGTTGTTAAAATTGGGTAGTTTATATACTTTCAGAGAAAGAATATGTTGTATAAAGTGATTTTTTTTCTTGTTTTTAATCAATTTTGGAGTAAAACCATGCCTTTTTTCCAAAAGAGAACGTTTTCCTTGCAAAATTGTAAATCTCAAAAAAACGTTGAAAATAGGGTGATTTATGAAGTTTTAGAGAAAAAAATATTGTCGTAATATAAGGAGAAAAACATAAAAATTGGTAATTGGTGCAATTTTAGAGAGAAAAAAAGTATTGTCGTAAAAAACAATAAATTTTTTGCTCTTCTTCCATCAACCAATGAAAATAACATGAAAAACATTTTTTAAGCAGAATTTTTATCTTTATTCAAATCGCATATGTTATACTTGTAAAAAGGAGTTTTGTGTAAAATGCCATAATACTATTAAAAACGTTGGAAAAAAAGGTAACATGAAATTTTAGAGAAAAAAAGTACATTTTATAAAAAAAAAAATTTACAAAATGTTTTTAATCGTCCAGAAAGGTTAAAATTATGTAGTTTATATAGTATCCGAGACTGAAAATGTATATTGAGTTCATTTTCTTGTTTTTAATCAAAACATTGAAACCATTAGAAAACTACTAAAAAATCACTTATGGTGTAAAATCATATATATTTTTTTAAAGAGAGGGCTTTCCTTGAAAAGTTGTAAATCTACGAAAAAAACATTGAAAAAAGGATCATTTATGCAGTTTTAGAGAAAATAATATTGTCGTAAAATGAGGATGAAAACATAAAAATGGGTAATTTGTGCAATTTTAGAGAGAAAAAATATTGTCGTGAAAAAGAATGTATTTTTTGCTTTTTTTCCATCAACAAATGAAAATAAAATAAAAACATTGAAAAAATCACTTTTTAAGCAGAATTTTTTTCTTAATTCAAATTGCATATATTATACTTGTAAAAGGGGGTTTTGTTTAAAATGACGTTCTTACTCCTAAAAACGTTGAAAAAAACGTAATTTATGAAATTTTGGGGAAAAAATTATATTGCCGTAATATTCATTGTTTTTTGTTTGATTCCATGAAAAAAATATGAATCATTGAAAAATTAACTTTTTCGTTGAAAAAGAACTTTTTTCATCAAATAGCATATATTCCTTTTTTTTCTTTTACCTAAAAAAAAAAGGCTTTTCCTAGATAAGATGATAATACTCCTAAAAACGCTGAAAAAGGGATAATTTATGCAATTTTGAGAGAAAAAAATGAATTGCAATAAAAAGTTGATAAATTTCTTGCATTATCCTTCATTTTCAATCAAAACATGGAACTGAAAGGAAAACACAGAAAAATCCTTTTTTCTAAAAGAATTATTTTTTTTCCTTGAAATAGCTTGTTTTACATTTTATGTAACATGAAAAAGGGATTTTTTTCAAAATGTTGTTAAAACATAAAAATGGGTAATTTGTGCAATTTTAAAGAAGAAAGAATATTGTCGTTGAAAACTATGATTTTTTTTTTTTTTTTGCTTTTCTTTCATTAACCAATGAAAACAACACGAGAAACATTGAAAAGTCACTTTTCAGGCATAATTTTTTTTCTTTATTCAAAGTTTTTATATTTGTAAAAGGGGGTTTTGTGTAAAATGCCGTTAATACTCTTAAAAACGTTGAAAAAACAAAACGTATATATTGTAATAAATTTTACAGAAAAAGTGTTTTTCTACAAAATGCTTTTAAACGTCCAAAAAAGTTAAAATTGGGCAGTTTATATAGTTTCCGAGAAAGAAAATGTATATATAGTGTGATTTTTTTTTTTTTTTTTTTTTTTTGCTTTTCTTCCATTAATCAATGAAAACAACACGAGAAACATTGAAAAGTCACTTTTCAGGCATAATTTTTTTCTTTATTCAAAGTTTTTATATTTGTAAAAGGGGCTTTTGTATAAAATGCCGCCAATACTCTTAAAAACGTTGAAAAAACAAAACGTATATATTGTAATAAATTTTAGAGAAAAAGTGTTTTTCTACAAAATGCTTTTAAACGTCCAAAACAGTTAAAATTGGGCAGTTTATATAGTTTCCGAGAAAGAAAATGTATATAGTGTTTATTTTCTTGTTTTTAATCAAAACATTGAAATCAATAGAAAACTATTAAAAAATCACTTTTGGAATAAAATCATATTTTTTGTACAAGAGAAGGTTTTCCTTGAAAAGTTGTAAATCTCCGAAAAACATTGAAAATAGGGTCATTTATGCAGTTTTGAAGAAACAAAAAGTATATTGTCATAAAAAGGATAAAAACATAAAAATGGGTAATTTGTGCAATTTTAGAGAAAAAAAATATTGTCGTTAAAAGAATGTATTTCTTGCTTTTCTTCCATCATCAAATGAAAATAAGATAAATACATTGAAAAAAATCAGTTTTTAGGCATAATTTTTTTGTTTATTCAAATTGCATATATCAAACTTGGAAAAGGGGGTTTTGCTTAAAATAACGTTAATACTCCTAAAAACGTTGAAAAAACGTAATTTTTTCAAATTTAAGAGAAAAAAGTTTTTTTTCGAAACATTAATTGTTTTTTGTTTGTTTTCCATGAAAACAATTAAATAAGAAGAGAATCGTTGAAATTTTCAATTTTTCGGTGAAAAGGAATTTTTCTTGAAATGGCATGTATTCCTTTCTTTTACCTAAAAAACATGGCCTTCCTTAGATAACATGTAAATACTCCTAAAAACGCTGAAAAGGGGATGCTTTATGCAATTTTGAGAGAAATATAATGAATTGCAGTAAAAAGTTAATATATTTCTTGCTTTTTCCTTCATTCTCCCTCAAAACATGGAAATGAAACGAAAAACACTGAAAAATCCCTTAAAAAAAAAAATTCCTTGAAATAGCTTCTTTTACATTTTATGTAACATAAAAAAGGGATTTTCTTCAAAATATTAAAACTAATAAAAAGGTTAAAATAGGGTGGTTTATGTAACTTTAAAGAGAAAAAAAATATATAGTGTTTTGTTCTTGTGTTTAATGAAAACATGGAAATCAAAAGAAAATTACTAAAGAACTCGCCTTTGGAGTTAAATCCTACTTTTTTTTTTCTAAAAGAAGAGTGTTTTGTCATTTATATATTGTAAAACCCTTCAAAATGTTTAAAAATGGATGATTTATGCACTCTTAGAGAAAATATATAATGTCGTAAAAGAAGGATTAAATAAACTAAAAAGGGTAATGTTATGCAATTTTAGAGAAAATATATATATTGTCGTAAACAAATTTTTTTTTTTTTTGCTTTTTTACCATAAAGAATGTAAATGAGCTGAAAAACATTGAAAAAAGTAACTTTTTGGGCTGATTTTTTGTTCTTTTTTAAATTCCATATATTAATCTTGAAAAGGGGATTTTGTATAAAATGCTGTTAATATTCCTAAAAGCGTTGAAAAAATAGTATTTATTAAACTTTACAGATAAAAAACTATATTATCGTAACATTAATTGTTTTTCCCTTTTTTTACTTATTTTTCATTAAAATATTGAAATAAGTAAGGAATTGTTGAAAAATATATTACATTTGTTCTACTTAAAAAACCTATTTCTTTGAAATGTTGTTAGTACTCTTAAAAACTATGAAAAAGAGAAAACTATTGAATTTTTAGAAAGAAAATGCACTGCCATAAAAATAAAATGTTTTTTCCTTCATTTTCAATCAACATTAATTGTTATCATGGAAAACAAATAAAAAAAACCATGAATATTGCGACAATAAACTTTTTTTCTCTTAAATTTCATAAATGACGTTTTTTTCTGTTTTTAGTAGTATTAACAGCATTTTTCACAAAACCCCCTTTTACAAGTATAATATATGCAATTTGTATAAAAAAAATTCTGCCTAAAAAGTGACTTTTTCAATGTTTTTGTCTTATTTTCATTTGTTGATAGGAAGAAAAGCAAAAAATACATTCTTTTTTACGAGAATATATTTTTTTTTCTCTAGAACTGAAGAAATTACCCATTTTTTTTATTTTCAACCTTATTTTATGACAATATATTTTTTTCTAAAAAACTTTATAAATGACCGTTTCTTCCATCAACAAATAAAAACAAGATGATAACATTGAAAAAGTCACTTTTTAAGCATATTTTTTTTCTTTATTCAAATTGCATATGTTATACTTGTAAAAGAGCGTTTTGTGTAAGATGTCGTTAATACTTCTAATGTTGAAAAACCCAATTTATGAAATTTTAGAGAAAAAAATATATTGTCGCAGTATTCATTGTTTTTTGTTTGTTTTCCAAGAAAACAGTGAAATAAGAAGAGAATCTTTGAAAAATTCACTTTTTTGGTGAAAAGGAACTTTTTCGTGAAATGGCATATATTCCTTTTTTTAACCTAAAAAAGATGGCCTTTCTTAGATTGGATGTTAAAACTTGAAACGCTGAAAAGGTGATATATTATGAAATTTTGAGAGGAAAAAAAGAGGATAGCAATGAAAGTTATTGCTTTATCCTTCATTTTTAATCATAACATTGAAATAAAATAAAAAACACTGAAAAAAAATTTATTCTAAAAGAAGTATTTTTTTCCTTGAAATGGCTTATATAACATTTTATGTAACATGAAAAAGGGATGTTCTTCAAAATGTTGTTAATACTAATAAAAAGATTAAAATACGGTAGTTTATGTAACTTTAAAGAGAAAAGAATATATATATATATATATATATATATATATATATATATATATATATATATATATATATATATATATATATATATATATATTGTTTTTTCTTGTTTTAATCAAAACATGGATATCGAAAGAAAATTACTTGAAAATTCACTTTTAGGGGGTAAAAACTTTTTTTTTTTCTAAAATAACTGTTTTGACTCCTAAAAACGTGTAAAATGGATGATATATCCTTTTGTAGAAAAATATATATCGTCGTAAAAGAAAGATTAAAAATCTAAAAAGGGCAATTTTATGCAATTTTAGAGAAAAAAAATATATATTGTAAATTTTTTGTTGCTTTTTTCCCATAAAGAATGAAAATATGCTGAAAACATTGAAAAATTACTTTTTTAGTAGAATTTTTTTCTTTTTTGAAGTTGCATATATTCTTGAAAACTTTTTTTTTCTAAAATGCTGTTAATACTCCTAGAGAAATTGGAGAAAGCGTACTTATGAAATTTTACAGAAAAAACTATATTATCGTAACATTCATTGTTTTTCCTTTTTTTACCTGTTTTCCATGAAAACATGGATATAAGTAGCAAATTGCTGAAAAATCACTTTTGGGGGGAGTGAAGTTTTTCATAAATTGATTATATAGCAATTTATGGAAAACTTCACTCCACCCCAAAAAAAGTGATTTTTTCAACAATTCTCTACTTACATTTTTTTTTTTTTTTTTTTACTAAAAAAGAGGGTTTTTCTTTGAAATGTTGGTAATACTCTTAAAAATGATGAAAAAGAAGTAATTTATGCAATTTTGAAAAATATGTACTGCTATAAATATATATATTTTTTCCTTCATTTTCAATCAAAACATAAATATAAAAAGAGAAACAAAGAAATAATCCAATTTATGATGTAAATTTGTTTTGTTTCTTTGAAATGGCACACTTTTTTTTTTTTACATGAAAAAGATTTTTCCTAAATAGGTTAGAATAGTGTGGAAAATAAATTTTTGGGGGGTTAAATTGCATATATTATTTATTTATTTTTTTTAACCTGGAAAAGAGTGCTTTCTTTGAAATGTTTTTAATAGTCTTAAAAGCGCTGAAAAATGGGTAATTTATGGAATTTTGAGGAAAAAAATGCGCTGTCATAAAAAATTAAAGAATTTATTGATATTTCCTTCCTTTTCAATCAAAACATGGAAATTAAATAAAAATATTTCAATAATTTTTTTTTTAACAAAACATTTTCTTTCTTTGAAACGGAATATATTACATTTTTTGTAACATGAAAACTTTTTTCTACAAAATATTATTAAAGCGTCCAAAAGTGTTAAATGTGGGTACACTATGTACTTTCAGAGAAAGAAAATGTTTACAGTGTTTTTTTTCTTGTTTTTATTGAAAACAAGTAAAATAAGGGAAAAACAATGAACGTTACGATAATATAGTTTTTTCTGTAAAATTTCATAAACACGACTTTTTCAATGCTTTTAGGAGTATTAACAACATTTCAGATAAAATCCCCTTTTCACGAAGAATATATGCAATTTCAAAAAAAGAAAAAAAAATCTGCCTAAAAAGTTTTCATTTTTTCAGCTTATTTTCATTCTTGATGGAAAAAAAGCAAAAAAAAAAAAGATTTTTTTTTCTTTAAAATTGCATAAAATTATTCTTGTTAGATATTTTATTCCGTCTTTTACGACGATATATATTTTTTCTAAGAGTGTATAACTCACCCTTTTTTCAACATTTTTAGGATTTTTACAATATTTTCATGTCAAAACACTCTTTTTAGAAAAAAAGTATGTTTTTACCCCCTAAAGTGAATATTCATGTAATTTTCTTTCGATTTCCATGTTTTGATTGAAAACAAGAAAAAACACTATATATTTTTTTTCTCTTTAAATTTACATAAACTTCCGTACTTTAACCCTTTGGTTAATTTTATCAACATTTTAAAGAAAATCACTTTTTCATGTTACATGAAATGTTATATGAGCCATTTCAAGAAAAAAAAAAAATTCTTTTAGAAAAAAAATCAGTTTCGTTTCCATGTTTTGCTTGAAAATGAAGAAAAAAAAACAATAACTTTATATTGCAATCCATTTTTGCTCTCAAAACTGCATAAATTATCCCCTTTTCAGCGTTTTTAGGAAATTTAACATCTTATCTTAGAAAGGCCATCTTCTTTAGGTTTAAAAAAAAGGAATATATGCCATTTAACGAAAAAAAAGTTCCTTCTCACCGGAAAAGTAAAGTTTTCAATGATTCTCTTCTTATTTCATTGTTTTCTTGGAAAACAAAAACAAAAATATAAATATTGCGAAAATATACTTTTTTCTCTAAAATTTCATAAATTACGTTTTTTTCAACGTTTTTAGGAGTATTAACGACATTTTACACAAAACGCTCTTTTACAAGTATAATATATGCAATTTGAATAAAGAAAAAATTCAGCTTAAAATGTGACTTTTTCAATGTTTTTCATCCTGTTTTCATTTGTTGATGGAAGAAAAGCAAAAAATAAAATTATTTTTATGAAATTTTTTTTTTCTCTAAAATTGTACAAATTACCCATTTTTATGTTTTCTTCCTTATTCTACGGCAACATTTGTTTTTCTCTAAAGCTGCATAAAACACCGTTTTTTCAATGTTTTTTGGAGATTTGCAACTTTTTGTGGAAAATCCTCCTTTTTAGAAAAAAAGTATAATTTTATTCCATAAGTAATATTTCATTCATTTTCTCTTGATTTCAATGTTTTGATTAAAAATAAGAAAAAAAACTACATACATTTTCTTTATCTGAAAGTATATAAACTACCATATTTTAACCTTTTTAGACTTTTTAATATTTTGTAGAAAAAAACTTTTTTCATGCTACAAAATATGTAATATGTGCCGTTTCTTGGATAGAAAATATTTCTGTCAAAAAAGGATTATTTAAATGTTTTTATTTTAATTTTCATGTTTTGATTGATAAGGAAGGAAATATCAATGAATCCTTTAGATTTTTTTGGCAGCACATTTTTTTTCTCAAAATTGCATAAATTACCTATTTTTCACCGTTTCTAAATGTATTAACAACATATCAAAGAAAAACCCTATTTTTTAGTAAAAAAAATCCCCTTTATGAAAAACTTCACTCCCTCCCCCAAAAGTTATTTTTTCCACAATTCTTTACTTATTTCCATGTTTTCATGGAAAACAAGTATAAAAAGAGAAAAACAATGAATGTTACGATAATATAGTCTTTTTCTGTAAAATTTCATAAATAAGCTTTTTAATGCTTTTAGGAATATTAAGAGCATTTTAGATAAAACCCCATTTTAAAGAAGAATATATGCAATTTCAAAAAAGAAAAAATTCTGCCTAAAAAGTTACTTTTTCAATGTTTTTCAGCTTATTTAAATTCATGATGGAAAAAAAGAAAAAAGAAAAATTCTACAACATATATTTTTTTCTTAAAAATTCCATTACCCTTTTTAGATTTTCTAATCCTTCTTTTACGATGATATAATTTTCTTTCTAAACGTTCATAATTCATTAGTTTTTCAATGTTTTTAGGGGTTTTACATAATTTGAATGTCAAAACACTTCTTGCAGAAAAAAAAAAAGTTTTTACCCCCAAAAGTGAATTTTCAAGTAATTTTGTTTCGATTTCCATGTTTTGATTAAAAACAAGAAAAAAACACTATATATATATTTTTCTCTTTAAAGTTACATAAATTACCGTACTTTAACCTTTTTATTAGTTTTAACAACATTTTGAAGAAAATCCCTTTTTCATGTTACATAAAATGTTGTATAAGCCATTTCAGGGAAAAAAAATATTTCTATTAAAAAAAGGATTTTTTCAGTGTTTTTATTTCATTTCCATGGATTAAACATGAAGGAAAAAGCAACAACTTTTTATTGCAATTCATTTTTATTTTCTGAAAAATTGCAGAAATTATCCCCTTTTAAGCGTTTTTAGGAGTATTAATATTTAAATTAGGAAAAGCCATCTAATTTAGGTTAAAAAAAGGAATATATGCCATTTCACGAAAAAAGTTCTTTTTACTGAAAAAGTCAATTTTTCAATGATTCTCTTCTTATTTTGTTGTTTCTATGGAAAACAAATAAAAAACAATGAATGTTGCGACAATATACTTTTTTCTCTAAAATTTCATAAATTACGTTTTTCTCAACGTTTTGGGAAGTATTAACGGCATTTTATACAAAATCTCCTTTTACAAGTATAATATATGCAATTTGAATAAAGAAAAAAAATTGCCCAAAAAGTGACTTTTTCAATGGTTTTAATCTTATTTTCATTTGTTAATGGAAGAAATGCAAAAAAATACATTCTTTTTCACGACAATAATCTTTTTCTCTAAAATTGGACAATTTATCCATTGGTATGTTTACATCCTTATTTTACGACAATATATATTTTTTTCCCCTAAAACTGCATAAATCACCCATTTTTCAATGTTTTTTGGAGATTTACAAAAATTTCAAGGAAAACCATCTCTTTTGGAAAAAAGTATGATTTTACTCTATAAGTGATTTTCCAATATTTTTTTCTTGATATCAAAGAATTGTTGAAAATACCTTTTTTTGGGGGAGTGAAGTTTTCCATAAATTGGTAAATATCTATATATTACTTTTTTTTTTTACTATAAAAGAGGATTTTTCCTCAATATGCTGTAAATACTCTTAAAAACGATGAAAAAGAGATAATTTATGCAATTTTGAGGAAAATATACTGCCATGAATATTAAATGTTTTTTTTTCCTTCATTTTCATTCAAAACATGGATATAAAAGAAGAAACAAAGAAATAATCCCATATTTTATATAAATTTGGATTTTTACATGAAAAAGATTTTTCTTCAAAATATTGTTAAAAATCCTAAAAAGATGAAAATAGGAGAGAAAATAAAGTTTTGGGGGTTAAATTGCATATATGAATTTTTTTTTTACTAGAAAAGAGGGTTTTCTTTGAAATGTTGTTAATACTCCTAAAAACGCTGAAAAATTGGTAATTTATGGAATTTTGATG
>CM035195.1:12854801-12879656 GCA_020233015.1 Callinectes sapidus | reverse complement strand
AATATTCATGGTTTTTTTGTTTAATGTTTATGAAAACAATGAAATAAGCAGAAAATCATCGAAAAATGTACTTTTTTGGTGAAAAGAAACTTTTTTCGTGAAATGGCGTATATTCTTTTCTTTTTAACTTAAAAAACATTGTCTTTCTTAGATGAGATGTTAATTCTCCTAAAAACGCTGAAAAAGGGATAATTTATTCAATTTTGAGAAAAAAAATGAATTGCAATAAAAATATAATATTTTTCTTACTCTTTCCTTCATTTTTAATCAAAACATGGAAATGGAAAGAAAAAACACTGAAAACTCCTCTTTCTAAAAGAAATATATATTTATTTATTTTTTTTTTTATTGAAGTGGCTTGTATTACATTTTATGTAACATGAAAAAAGAATTTTCTTCAAAATGTTGTTAAAACCAATAAAAAGGTTTAAATAGGGTACTTTATGTAACTTTACAGAGAAAGAAAAATATAGTGTTTTTGTCTTGTTTTTAATTAAAACATGAAAATTAAAAGAAAATTACAAAAATACTCCCTTTTTTATGTCAAAACATACTTTTTTTCTAAATCTATGAAAAAAATTGAAAAAAGTGTCATTTATACAGTTTTAGAGAAAAAATATATTATCGTAAAATTAAGGATAAAAACATAAAAATGGGTAGTTTTTGCAATTATAGAGAAAAGAAATATTGTCGGAAAAATGTATTATTTTGTTTTCTTCCACCAACTAAGGAAAATAAGATAAAAACATAGAAAAAGTTACTTTTTAGGCAGATATTTTGTCTCCATACAAATTGCATATATTATAGTTGTAAAAGGGGGTTTTGTGTAAAATGCCGTTAATACTCCTAAAAACGTTGAAAAACACGTCATTTATGAATTTTTTGAGAAAAAATATATTGTCGCAATATTCATTGTTTTTTGTTTATTTTTTTATGAAAACAATGCAATAAGCAGAAAATCATCGAAAAATCTACCTTTTCGGTGAAACGGAACTTTTTTCGTTAAATGGCATATATTCCTTTCTTCTTAACTAAAAAAAAAGATGGTATTTTTTAGACGAGATGGTAATTCTCCTTAAAACGCTGAAAAGAGGATAAATTATGCAATAATTATTATGAGAACAAAAAAAAGGAATTGCAATAAAAAGTTAATATATTTCTTGCTTTTTACTTCATTTTTAATCAAAACATGAAAATGTAAAAAAAAAAAAAAAAACACTGAAAAATCATTCATCTAAAAGAAATATATATATTTTTTTTTAAATGGCTTGTATTACATTTTATATAACATAAAAAAGTGATTTTCATCAAAATATTGTTGAAACTAATAAAAAGGTTTTAATAGAGTAGTTTATGTCACTCTAAAGAGAAAAAAAAACATATAGTGTATTGGTCTTGTTTTTAATTACAACATAAAAATTAAAAGAAAATTACTGAAAAACTCATTTTTGGATGTAAAAACATACTTTTTTTTCTAAATCTCTGAAAAACATTGAAAAAAGGGTCATCTATGCAGTTTTACAGAAAAAATTATATTATCGTAAAATAAGGATAGAAACATAAAAATGAGTATTTTGTGCAATTTTAAAAAAAGAAATATTGTCGCAAAAAAAAAAATGTATTTTTTGGTTTTCTTCCACCAACAAATGAAAATAAGATAAAAACATTGAAAGAGTCGCTATATAGGCAGAATTTTTGTCTCAATACACATTGCATATATTTTACTTGTAAAAGGGGGTTTTGTGTAAAATGCCGTTAATACTCCTAAAAACGTTAAAAAACATGTCATTTCTGAAACTTTTGAGAAAAAAGTATATCATCGAAATATTAATTATTTTTTGTTTATTTTTCATGAAAACAATGAAAAAAGCTCATGAATTATCGAAAAATCTCTTTTTCTGCTGAAAAGGAACATTTTTCGTGAAATGGCATATATTCCTTTCTTCTTAACTAAAAAAAAGATGGTATTTCATAGATGAGATGTCAATTTTGCTAAAAACGCTGGAAAGGGGAAAATTTATGCAGTTTTGAGAGAAAAAAAATGAATTTCAATAAAAAGTTAATATATTTCTTGCATTTTCCTTCATTTTCAATCAAAACATGGAAATGTAACGAAAAAACGCTGAAAAATCCTTTTTCTAAGAGAAAAATATATTTTTTCCATTGAAGTGGCTTGTATTACATTTTTTGTAACATAAAAAAGGGATTTTCTATAAAATGTTCTTAAAATTAATAAAAAAAAGTTTAAATAGGGTAGTTTATGTAACTTTAAAGAGAAAAAAATATATATTGTGTATTGGTCTTGTTTTAGATCAAAACATAAAAATTAAAAGAAAAATACTGAAAAACTCATTTTTCGATGTAAAAACATACTTTTTCCTAATCTTTGAAAAACATTGAAAATGGGTCATTTATTCAGTTTTAGAGAAAAAAATATATTATCGTAAATAAGGGATAAAAACATAAAAATGGGTAGTTTGTGCAATTTTAGAGAAAAGAAATATTGTGGCAAAAAAGAATGTATTTTTTGGTTTTCCTCCACTAACAAATGAAAATAAAATAAAAACATTGAAAGTCACTTTTTAGGCAGAAATTTTGTCGTTATACAAATTGCATATATTATACTTGTAAAAGGGGCTTTTGTGTACAATGCCGTTAATACTCCTAAAATCGTAGAAAAACACATCATTTATAAAAACTTTGAGAAAAAAGTATATTATCGCAAAATTCATTGTTTTTTTTTTTTTTTTAAACAATGAAAAAAACAGAAAATCATCGAAAAATCTACTTTTCCAGTGAAAGGTAACTTTTTCGTGAAATGGCATATATTCCTTTCTTCTCAACTACAAAAGATGGTCCTTCTTTTATGAGATGTTAATTCTCCTAAAAACGCTGAAAAGGGGATAATTTATGCAATTTTGAGAGAATAAAAATAAATTGCAATAAAAAGTTCATATATTTTTTGCTTTTTCCTTCATTTTCAATCAAAACATGGAAACGTAAAGAAAAAACACTAATAATCCTCTTTTAAAAAGAAATATATATATTTTTCATTCAAATGGATTGTATTACATTTTATGCAACATGAAAAAGAGATTTTCCTCAAAATGTTACTGAAACCAATAAAAACGATTGAATAGGGTAGTTTATGTAACTTGAAAGAGAAAAAAATATATAGTGTATTGGTCTTGTTTTTAATTAAAACATGAAAAGTAAAAGAAAATTACTGTAAAACTCACTTTTGGATGTAAAACTTTTTTTTTTCTAAGTCTCAGAAAAAAATTGAAAAAGGGTCCTTTATGCAGTTTTAAAGAAAAAAAATATATTCTCCTAATATAAGGATTAAAACATAAAAAGGGGTAGTTTGTGCAATTTTAGAGAAAAGAAATATTGTCGAAAAAAAAAATGTATTTTCTAGTTTTCTTCCAACAACAAATGAAAACATGATAAAAACATTGAAAAAGTCACTTTTTTGGCAGAAGTTTTGTCTTTATACAAATTGCATTATAATACTTGTAAAAGAGGGTTTTGTGTAAAATGCCGTTAATACCCCTAAAAATATTAAAAAACACGTCATTTATGAATTTTTTTAGAAAAAAGTATATTATCGCAAAATTAATTGTTTTTTGTTTATTTTTTATGGAAACATTGAAATAAGCAGAAAATCTCTGAAAAATCTACTTGTTCGGTAAAATAGTAACTTATTCGTGAAATGGCATATATTCCTTTCTTCTTAACTAAAAAAAAAGATGGTATTTTTTAGATGAGATGTTAGTTCTCCTAAAAAAGCTGTAAAAGGGATACTTTATTTAATTTTGAGAGAAAAAAAATGAATTGCAATAAAAAAGTTAATATATTTCTTGCCTTTTCTTTCACAATCAATCAAAACATGGAAATGTAAAGAAAAAAGACAGAAAAGTCCTTTTTTTAAACGAAATATATATTTTTTTCATTGAAATAGCTTGTATTACATTTTATGTAACATGAAAAAAATATTTTCTTCAAAATGTTGTTAAAATCAATAAAAAAGGTTTAAATAGCGTAGTTTATGTAACTTTAAAGAGAAAAATATATATAGTGTATTGGTTTTGTTTTTCATTAAACAGAAAAAATAAGTGAAAATTACTGAAAAACTCACTTTTGGATGTTAAAACATACTTTTTTTTCCAAATCTCTGAAAAACATTGAAAAAAGGGTCATTTGTGCATTTTAGAGAAAAAAATATATTATCGTAAAATAAGGATAAAAACATAAAAATGGGTAGTTTGTGCAATTTCTAAAATTGCACAAACTACCCATTTTTATGTTTTTATCCTTATTTTACGATAATAATAAAGAAATATAGTCGAAAAAACAATGTATTTTTTGGTTTTCTTTCACCAACAAATAAAAATAAGATAAAAACATTGAAAAAATCACTTTTTAGGCAGAAATTTTGTCTTTATACAAATTGCATATATTATACTTGTAAAAGGATGCTTTGTGTAAAATGCCGTTAATACTTCTAAACATGTTGAAAAACATATCACTTATGAATTTTTTTAGAAAAAAGTATATTGTCGCAATATTCATTGTTTTTTGTTTATTTTTTTATGAAAACAATGAAATAAGCAGAAAATCATCGAAAAACCTACTTTTTTGGTGAAAAGGAACTTTTTTCGTGTAATGGCGTATATCCCTTTCTTTTTATCTAAAAACACATGGTCTTTCTTAGATGATATGTTAATTCTCCTAAAAACGCTGAAAAAGGGATAATTTATGCAATTTTGAGAGAAAAAAATTAATTGCGATCAATAGATAATATATTTTTTAGCTTTTTCATTAATTTTTAATCAAGACATTGTAATGTAAAATTAAACACTGAACACTTTTTTTTCTAAAAGAAATATAATTTTTTTTTCATTGAAGTGGCTTGTATTACATTTTATGTAACATGAAAAAAGAATTTTCTCAAAATGTATTTAAAACCAATAAAAAGGTTTAAATAGGGTAGTTTATGTAACTTTAAAGAGAAAGAAAAATATAGTGTTTTGGTCTTGTTTTTAATTAAAACATGAAAATTAAAAGAAAATTACAGAAATACTCCCTTTTTGATGTCAAACCATACTTTTTTCTAAATCTCTGAAAAAAAATCTAGAAAAGTGTCATTTATGCAGTTTTAGAGAAAAAAATATTATCGTAAAATAAGGATAAAAACATATAAATGGGTAGTTGGTGCAATTTTAGAGAAAAGAAATATTGTCGCAAAAAAGAATGTATTTTTTAGTTTTCTTCCTCTAACAAATGATAATAAGATAAAATCATTGAAAATGTCACTTTTTAGGAAGAAATTTTATATTAATACAAATTGCATATATTATACTTGTAAAAGGGGCTTTTTGTGTAAAATGCTGTTAATACTCCTAAAAACGTTGAAAAACACGACATTTATAAACATTTTGAGAAAAAAAGCATATTATCGCAATATTCATTATTTTTTGTTTATTTTTTATGAAAACAATGAAAAAAGCAGAAAATCATCGAAAAATCTACTTTTCTTGTGAAAAGGAACTTTATTCGTGAAATGACATATATTCCTTTCTTCTTAACTAAAAAGATGGTCTTTCGTAGATGAGATGTTAATTCTACTAAAAGCGCTGAAAAGAGGATAATTTATGCAATTTTGAGAGAAAAAAAATTATTTAAAAAAAAATTACTATATTTCTTGATTTTCCTTCATTTTCAGAGAAAGCATGGAAATGCGTTTTTCTAAAAGAAATATATAATTTTTCATTAAAATGGCTTGTATTACATTTTAAGTAACATGAAAAAGGGATTTTCTACAATATCTTCTTACAAAAAATAAAAAGGTTAAATTGGATAGTTTATGTAACATTAAAGAAAAAAAAGGATATATTGTTTATAGGTCTTGTTTTTTATAAAACATGAAAATTAAAAGAAAATTCCTGAAACACTCATTTTTCAATGTAAAAAAATACTTTTTTTCTAAATCTCTGAAAAATATTGAAAAAAATGGTCATTTATTCAGTTTTATAGAAAAAAATATATTATCGTAAAATAAGGATAAAAACATAAAAATGGGTAGTTTGTGCAATTTTAGAGAATAGAAATATCGCAAAAATGAATGTATTTTTTGGTTTTCTTCCACTAACAAATGAAAATAAGATAAAAACATTAAAAAAGTCACTTTTTAAGCAGAAATTTTGTCTTTATACAAATTGCATATATTTTACTTGTAAAAGAGGGTTTTGTATAAAAGGCCGTTAATACTCCTAAAAACGTTGAAAAACACGTCATTTATAAAAATTTTAAGAAAAACTATATTATCGCAATATTTATTTATTTATTTATTTTTTTATCAAAACAATGAAAAAAACAGAATAATCGAAAAATTTACTTTTCGGGTAAAAAGGAACTTTTTTCGTGAAATGGCATCCATTATTTTGTTCTTAACTAAAAAAAGGGTGGTCTTTCTTAGATGAGATGTTAATTCGCCTAAAAACGCTTAAAAAGGGATAATTTATGCAATTTTGTGAGAAATAAAAAAAGAATTGCAATACAAAGTTAATATATTTTTTGCTTTTTTCTTCATTTTCAATCAAAACATGGAAATGTAAAGAAAAAACACTGAAAAATCCTCTTTCTAAAAGAAATATATATTTTTTTCATTGAAATGGCTTGTATTACATTTTATGTAAAATGAAAAAGGGATATTATACAAAATCTTCTTAAAACCAATAAAGAGATTTAAATAGGGTGGTTTATGAGAAAAAAATACATATTGTGTATTGGTCTTTTTTTTAATTAAAACATGAAAATTAAAATAAAATTACTGAAAAACTCACTTTTCCATTTAAAAACATACTTTTTTCTAAATCTATGAAAAACGATGAAAAAAGGGTTATTTATTCAGTTTTAGACAAAAAATATATTAACGTAAAATAAGGATAAAAACATAAAAATGGGATGTTTGTGCAATTTTAGAGAAAAGCAATATTGTCGCAAAAAAAATGTATTTTTTGGTTTTCTTCAACTAACAAATGAAAATAAGATTAAAACATTGAAAAAGTCCCTTTTTAGGCAGAAATTTTGTCTTTATACAAATTGCATATATGATACTTCTAAAAGGGATTTTGTGTAAAATGACGTTAATACTCCTAAAAACGTTGAAAAACACATTTATAAAAATTTTGAAAAAAAGTATATTATCGCAATATTCATTTATTGTTTATTTTTCATGAAAACAATGAAAAAAGCAGATAAATCAACGAAAAAATTACTTTTCTGGTGAAAAGCAACTTTCTTCGTGAAATGGCATATATTCCATTCTTCTTAACTAAAAAAAAGATGGTCTGTTTTAGATGAGATGTTAATTCTCCTAAAAACACTGAAAAAGAGGATAATTTATGCAATTTTGAGAGAAAAAAATCGAATTGCAATAAAAAGTTAATATATTTTTTGCTTTTACCTTCATTTTCAATCAAAACATTAAAATGTTAAGAAAAAACACTGAAAACTCCTTTTTGTAAAAGAAATATATATTTTTTTCATTGAAATGGCTTGTATTACATTTTATGTAACATGAAAAAGGGATTTTCTTCAAAATGTTGTTAAAACCAATAAAAGGGTTTAAATAGGGTAGTTTATGTAACTTTAAACAGAAAAAATATATATAGTGCAGGTGTCTTCTGTTTATCTAAAAAATTAAAATTAAAAGAAAATTACAGAAATATAACAGAAAAATAACATTGAAAAAGTCTCTTTTTAGGCAGAAATTTTGTCTTTATACAAATTGCATATATTATACTTGTAAAAAGGGTTTTGTGTAAAATGCTGTTAATACTCCTAAAACCGTTGAAAAATACGCCATTTATAAAGACTTTAGGAAAAAAAGTACATTATCGCAAAATCCATTGTTTTTTGTTATTTTTTTATGAAAACAATGAAACCAGCAGAAAATCATCGAAAAATCTACTTTTTCTGTGAAAAGGAACTTTTTTCGTGAAATGGTATATATTCCTTTCTTCTTAACTAAAAAAAAAAAGACGGTATTTTTTAGATGAGATGTTTATTCTCCTAAAATCGCTGAAAATGGGATAATTTATGCAGTTTTGAGAGAAAAAAAATTAATTACAATAAAAAGTTAATATATTTCTTGCTTTATTCTTCATTTTCAATCAAAACATGGAAATGTAAAGAAAAAACACTGAAAACTTCTTTTTCTAAAAGAAATGTATATTTTCTTCACTTAAATGGCTTGAATTACATTTTATGTAACATGAAAAAAAGATTTTCTTCAAATTGTTGTTAAAACCAATAATAAGGCTTAAATAGTTTATTTAACTTTAAATTTAAAAAGAAAAATTACATAGTGTATTGTTCTTGTTTTTAATTAAAACATGAAAACTAACTTTTTGATGACAAAACATACTTTTTTTCAAAATCTCTGAAAAACATTGAAAAAAGGGTAATTTATGCAGTTTAGAGAAAAAAATATATATTATCGTAAAATAAGGATAAAAATATAAAAATGGATAGTTTGTGCAATTTTACAGAAAAGAAATATTTTCGCAAAAAAAAAATGTATTTTTTGGTTTTCTTCCACCAACAAATGAAAATAAGATATAAACATTAAAAAAGTCCCTTTTTAGGCACAAATTTTGTCTTTATACAAATTGCATATATTATACTTGTAAAAGAGGATTTTAATATAAATGCCGTTAATCCATCTAAAAACGTTTCAAAACACGTCAGTTATGAATTTTTTGAGAAAAAACTATATTGTCACAATATCCATTGTTTTTTTTTTTATTAAAACAATGAAATAAAAAGAAAATCTTCAAAAAATATACTTTCCCGCTGAAAAGGACTTTTTTTCGTGAAATGGCTTATATTCCTTTCTTCTTAACTAAAAAATGTTCTTTCTTAGATGAGATGTTAATTCTCCTAAAAACGCTGAAAAGAGGATAATTTATGCAATTTTGAGAGAAAAAAAATGAATTTCAATAAAAATTTAATATATTTCCTGTATTTTTCTTCATTTTTAATTAAAGCATGGAAATTTCTAAAAGAAAATGTTTTTTTTTATTGAAATGGCTTGTATTACATTTTATGTAACATGAAAAAGGGATATTCTACAAAATGTTCTTAAAACCAATAAAAAAGTTTAAATAGGGTAGTTTATGTAACTTTAAAGAGAAAAAAATATATATTGTGTAATGGTCTTGTTTTTAATTAGAACATAAAAATTTAAAGAAAATTACTGAAAAACTCACTTTTCGATGTAAAAACATACTTTTTTTCTAAATCTATGAAAAACATTGAAAAAAGGGTCATTTATTCAGTTTTAGAGAAAAATATATTATCGTAAAATAAAGATAAAAACATAAAAATGGTTACTTTGTGCAATTTTAGAGAAAAGAAATATTGTCGCAAAAACGAATGTATTTTTTGGTTTTCTTCCACTAACTAATGTAAATAAGATAGAAAACATTGAAAAAGTCACTTTTTAGGCAGAAATTTTGTCTTTATACAAAATGCATATATTATACTTGTAAAAAGGGTTTTGTGTAAAATGCCGTTAGTACTCTTAAAAACGTTGAAAAACACGTCAATTATAACAATTTTAAGAAAAAAAAGTATATTATGACAATATTCATTGTTTTTTGTTTATTTTTTTTATTAAAACAATGACAAATGCCGAAAATAATCGAAAAATCTACTTTTCCGGTGAAAAGGATCTTTTTTCGTGAAATGGCATATATGCCTTTCTTCTTAACTAAAAAAAGATGGTCTTTCTTAGATGAGATGTTATTTCTCCTAAAATCGCTCAAAATAGGATAATTTATGCAATTTTGAGAGAGAAAAAAAAGAATTGCAATAAAAAATTAATATAGTTCTTGCTTTATTCTTCATTTTCAATCAAAACATGGAAATGTAAAGAAAAAACACTGAAAACTCCTTTTTCGAAAATAAATATATATTTTTTTTTTTCATTGAAATAGCTTGTATTACATTTTATGTAACATTAAAAGGGATTTTCTTCAAAATGTTTTTAAAACCAATAAAAAGGTTTAAATAGGGTAGTTCATGTAATTTTAAAGAGAAAAAGATATATATACTTTTTTTCTAAATCCCTGAAAAACATTGAAAAAACGGTCATTTATGCAGTTTTAGAGAAAAAAAATATTCTCGTAATATAGAGATAAAAACATAAAAATGGGTAGTTTGTCCAATTTTACAGAAAAGAAATATTGTTGCAAATAAGAATGTATATTTTTGTTTTCTTCCAACAACAAATGAAAATATGACAAAAACATTGAAAAAGTCACTTTTTAGGCAGAAATTTTTTTTTCACACAAATTGCATATATTATACTTGTTAAAGGGGGTTTTGTGTAAAATGCCGTTAATACTCCTAAAAACGTTTAAAAACACGTCATTTATGAAATTTATAAGCATAAAGTATAATGTCCCAATATTCATTGTTTTTTGTTTATTTTTTTATGAAAACAATGAAATAAGCAGAAAATCATCGAAAAATATGCTTTACCGGTAAAAAGGAACTTTTTTCGTGAAATGGCATATATTCCTTTCTTCTTAATTAAAAAAAAAAGATGGTCTTTCTTAGATCAGATGTTATTTCTCCTAAAAACGCTGAAAAGAGGATAATTTATGATATTTTAAGAGAAAAAAAATGAATTGCAATAAAAAGTTAATATATTTCTTGCTTTTTCCTTCATTTTCAATCAAAACATAGAAATGTAACGAAAAAACACTAAAAAAGCTCCTTTTTTATAGAAATATGTATTTTTTATTGGAATGGCTTGTATTACATTTTATGTAACATGAAAAAGGGATTTTTTACAAAATGTTCTTAAAACCAATAAAACGGTTTAAGTAGGGTAGTTTATGTAACTTTAAAGAAAAAAATATATATATTGTGTATTGGTCTTGTTTTTAATTAAAACATGAAAATTAAATGAAAATTACTGATAAACTCACTTTTCGATGTAAAAACATACTTTTTTCTAAATCTCTGAAAAACATTGAAAAAAGGGTAATTTATTCAGTTTTAGAGAAAAAAATATATTATCGTAAAATAAGGAGAAAAACATAAAAATGTGTAGTTTGTGCAATTTTAAAAAAAAGAAATATTGTACCAAAAAAATGTATTTTTTGGTTTTCTTCCACTAACAAATGTAAATAAGATAATAACATTGAAAAAGTCACTTTTTAGACAGAAATTTTGTCTTTATACAAATTACATATATTATACTTGTAAAAGGGGGTTTTGTGTAAAATGCCGTTAATACTCCTAAAAACGTTGAAAAACACATCATTTATATAAATTTTAAGAAAAAAGTATAATATCGCAATATTCATTGGGTTTTTTTTTATGAAAAAAATGAAAAAAAGCAGAAAATCATTGAAAAATCTACTTTTCCGGGGAAAAGGAACTTTTTTCATGAAATGGTATATATTCCTTTCATCTTAACTAAAAAAAAGATTGTTTTTCTTAGATGAGATATTAATTCTCCTAAAAACGCTGAAAAGATGATAACTGATGCAATTTTGAGAGAAAAAAAATGAATTGCAATATAAAGTTATTATATTTTTTTTTCCTTCATTTTCAATCAAAACATGGAAATGTAAAGGAAAAACACTAAAAACTCCTTTTTCTAAAAGAAATTTTTTTTTTCTCATTGAAATGGCTTTTATTACATTTTATATAACATAAAAATGGGATTTTCTTCAAAATATTTTTAAAACTTACAAAAAGGTTTAAATAAGGTAGTTTATGTAACTTTAAATAGAAAAAAAATTATGCTGTATTGGTCTTGTTTTTAATTAAAACATGAAAATTAAAGGAAAATTACTGAAAAACTCATTTTTGGATATAGGAATAAACTTTTTTTCTAAATCTCTGAAAAACATTGAAAAAAGGGTCATTTATGCAGTGTTAGAGAAAAAACATTTTATCGTAAAATAAAGATAAAAACATAAAAATAGGTAGTTTGTGCGCTTTTACAGAAAGGAAATATTGTCGCAAAAAAGAATGTATTTTTTGGTTTTCTTTCACCAACAAATGAAAATAAGATAAAAATATTGAAAAAGTCACTTTTTAGGCAGAAATTTTTTCTTAATACAAATTCCGTATATCATACTTGTAAGGAGGTTTCGTATAAAATGCCGTTAATACTCCTAAAAACGTTAAAAAACACGTCATTTATGAAATTTTTGAAAAAAAATTATATTGTCGAAATAATCAGTTTTTTTGTTTTTTGTTTTTATGAAAACAACGAAATAAGCGAAAATCATCGAAAAATCTACTTTTTCGGTGAAAAGGAACTTTTTTCGTGGAATGCCATATATTCATTTTTTTCTTAACTAAAAAAAAGATGGTATCTATTTTAGATTAGATGTTATTTCTCCTAAAAACGCTGTAAAGGAGATAATTTATGCAATTTTGAGAGAAAAAAATGAATTGCAATAAAAAGTTAATATATTTCTTGGTTTTTTTCATTTATTATCAATCAAAACATGGAAATGTAAAGAAAAAACACTGAAAAATCCTTTTTCTAAAAGAAATATATATTTTTTTCATTGAAATAGTTTGTAATATATTTTAAGTAACATGAAAAAGAGATTTTCTTCAAAATATTGCTTAAACCAATAAAAAGGTTTAAATAAGGTGGTTTATGTAATTTTAAAGAGAAAAAAAATTTATAGTGTATTAGTCTTGTTTTTAATTAAAACATGACAATTAAAAGAAAATTACTGAAAAACTCACTTTTGGATGTAAGAACATACTTTTTTTCTAAATCTCAAAAAAAAAAAAAAAACATTGAAAAAAGGGTCACTTATGCAGGTTTAGAGAAAAAAATATATTATCGTCATTTATGTTGTTTAAGACAAAAAAAATTATCATAAAATAAGGATAAAAACATAAAAATGGGTAGTTTGTGCTATTTTAGAGAAAAGAAATATTGTCCCAAAAAAAAAGTATTTATTTGTTTTCTTCCACAAACTAATGAAAATAAGAGAGAAAACATTGAAAAAGTCACTTTTTAGGCAGAAATTTTGTCTTTATACAAATTCCATATATAATACTTGTAAAAAAAAATTTTGTGTAAAATGCCGTTAAGTTAATACTCCTAAAAACGTTGAAAAACGCGTCATTAAAAAATTTTGAGAAAAAAAGTATATTATCGCAACATTCATTGTTTTTTGTTTATTTTTTTATAAAAACAATGACAAAAGCGGAAAATCATCGAAAAATCTACTTTTCCGGTGAAAATGAACTTTTTTCGTGAAATGCCATATATTCCTTTCTTCTTAACTAAAAAAAGATGGTCTTCCTTAGATGAGATGTTAATTCTCTTAAAAACGCTGAAAAGGGGATAATTTATGCAATTTTGAGAGAAAAAAAATGAATTGCAATAAAAAGTTAATATTTTTTTTGCTTTTTCCTTCATTTTCAATCAAAACATGGAAATGCAAAGAAAAAACACTGAAAAATCCTCTTTCTAAAAGAAATATATATTTTTTTTCATTGAAATGGCTGGTATTACATTTTATGTAACATGAAAAAGGGATTTTCGTCAAAATGTTGTTAAAACCAATAAAAAGGTTTAAATTGGGTAGTTTTTATAACTTTAAAGAGAAAAAATATATAGTGTATTGGTCTTGTTTTGAATTAAAACATGAAAATTAAAAGAAAATTATTGAAAAACTCACTTTTGGATGCCAAACATACTTTTTTTCTAAATCTCAAAAAAAAAACCATTGAAAAAAGGGTCATTTACGCAGGTTTAGAGAAAAAAAATATATTATCGTAAAATAAGGATAAAAACATAAAAATGGGTAGTTTGTGCAATTTTAGAGAAAAGAAATAGTGTCGCAAAAAAAATGTATTTTTTGGTTTTCTTCCACCAACAAATGAAAATAAGATAAAAACATTGAGAAAGTCACTTTTTAGGCAGAAATTTTGTCATAATAGAAATTAAGTATATTATTCTTGTAAAAGGGGGTTTTCTGTAAAATGCCGTTTATACTCCTGAAAACGTTGAAAAACGAGTCATTTATGAAATTTTTGAGAAAAAAGTATATTGTTACAATATTCATTGTTTTATTGTTTATTTTTTTATGAAAACAATTAAATAAGCAGAAAATCATCAAAAAAACTACTTTACCGGTGAAAAGGAACTTTTTTCCTGTAATGGCATATATTCATTTTTTCTTAATAAAAAAATGGCATTTTTTAGATAAAATGATAATTCTCCTAAAAACACTGAAAAAAGGATAATTTATGCAATTTTGAGCAAAAAAATTAATTGCAATAAAAAGTTCATATATTTCTCTCTTTTTCCTTCATTTTCAATCAAAACATGGAAATGTAAAGAAAAAACATTAAAAACTTTTTTTTCTAAAAGAAATATATATTTCTATTCATTGAAATGGCTTTTATTACATTTTATGTTACATGAAAAAAGGATTTTCTTCAAAATATTGTTAAAACCAATAGAAAGGTTTAAATAGCGTAGTTTATGTAACTTTAAAGAGAAAAAAATATATACTGTATTTGTCTTGTTTTTAATTAAAACATGAAATTTAAAGGAAAATTACTGAAAAACTCATTTTTGGATATAAGAACATACTTATTTTCTTATTCTCTGAAAAACATTGAAAAAAGGGTCATTTATGCAGTTTTAGAGAAAAAAAATATTATCGTAAAAATAAAGATAAAAACATAAAAATGGGTAGTTTTTGCAATTTTAGAGAAAAGAAATAATGTCGCAAAAAAGAATGTATCTTTTGGTTTGCTTTCACCAACAAATGAAAATAAGATATAAACATTGAAAAGGTCATTTTTTAGGCAGAAATTTTGTCTTTATACAAATTGCATATATTATATTTGTAAAAGGGGCTTGTGTGTAAAATGCCGTTAATACTCCTAAAAACGTTAAAAAACACGTCATCTATGAAATTTTTGAGAAAAAAGTATATTGTCGAAATTTCTTTTTTTTATGAAAACAATGAAATAAGCGAAAATCATCAAAAAATCTACTTTACCGGTGAAAAGGAACTTTTTTCGTAAAATGGCATACATTCCCTTCTTCTTAACTAAAAAAAGATGGTGTTTCTTAGATGAGATGTTAATTTTTCCTAAAAACGCTGAAAACGGGATAATTTATGCAATTTCGAGAGAAAAAAAATGAATTGCAATAAAAAGTTAATATATTTCTTGCTTTTTCATTTATTTTCAATCAAAACATTGAAATGTAAAGAAAAAACACTGAAAAATCCTTTTTCTAAAAGAAATACATATTTTTTTCATTGAAATGGCTTGTAGTGCATTTTATGTAACATGAGAAAGGGATTTTCTTCAAAATATTGTTAAAACCAATAAAAACGTTTAAATACGGTAGTTTATGTAACTATAAAGAAATAAAAATATATAGTGTATTGGTCTTGTTTTTAATTAAAACATGACAATTAAAAGAAAACTACTGAAAAACTCACTTTTGTATATAAGAACATACTTTTGTTTCTAAATCTCTGAAAAACATTGAAAAAATATTATCGTAAAATAAGGATAAAAGCAAAAAAAATGGGTAGTTTGTGCAATTTTAGAGAAAAGAAATATTGTAGCAAAAAAGAATGTATTTTTTTTATTTTCTTCCACTAACTAATGAAAATAAGATAAAAAATATTGAAAAAGTCAGTTTTTAGGCAGAAATTTTGTCTTTATACAAATTGCATAATTATATTATACTTGTAAAAGTGTAAAATGCCATTAATACTCCTAAACACGTTCAAAAACACGTCATTTATGACATTTTTGAGAAAAAAGTATATTGTCGCAATATTCATTGTTTTTTGTTTATTTTATTATGAAAACAATGAAATAAGCAGAAAATCATCGAAAAATCTACTTTTCCGGTGAAAAGGAACTTTTTTCGTGAAATAGCATATATTCCTTTTTTTCTTAACTAAAAAAAGATGGTCTTTCTTAGATGAGATGTTAATTCTCCTAAAAACGCTGAAAAGATTATCATTGATGCAATTTTGAGAGAAAAAAAATGAATTGCAATAAAAAGTTAATATATTTCTTGTTTTTTCCTTCCTTTTCAATCAAAACATGGAAATGTAAAGAAAAAACACTGAAAAATCCTTTTTCTAAAATAATTTTTTTTTTCATTGATATGGCTTGTATTACATTTTATGTAACATAAAAAATTGATTTTCTTCAAAATGTTGTTAAAACCAATAAAGAGGTTTAAATAGGGCAGCTTATGTAAGTTTAAAGAGAAAAAAAATATATTTTGTATTGGTCTTGAAAAGGTCACACCCTGTGTGGTCTTCAAAAAGCATAGATGAAAAAAAAAGAAAACTAATAGTAGAAGCTGCACCAATAAATCAATGATACACTGGAAGGCACCAGACCGTGATAAGTACCGTATGATTATGAACTGATTAAACCACAATCTTAGTGGAGTGATCCATTCCCCACCAGCCAGCACCCCTTCCCCCCAAACACTGATGCTGTACAATAATATTTTACCATCCAATTTAAACTTGCCACGTTATTAAGGGACTTAAATGTTTACTGATGGCGAAAAGCACACACACACACACACACACACACACACACACACACACACACACACACACACACACACACACAAAAAAAAAAAAAAAAAAAAGCATGTTTTGAATCCTTCAAACATCATCAAGAAAGGCCAAAATGATGCACACTACAGTCGAGTCTCTCCAAACTGGCCGGTTTTGTGTGGCCGTGAGCTTGGTGGTGATTCCTCCTCCTTCCCCCACCACTGCCATAGATCACGTTCTCTCCACCTTTTTCCATCCTCGCTCCACATCCTTACCTTCTGTCTCTGTCTTTCCTTCTTTCCCTCCGTATCTACATATATACATCGGTATATTTCCAAAATGATTTCCGAAACCATTCTACATTTCCTTCGTTCCACATCACCTTTGGATGAAAATCAAAAGGTGTTTTTTGCGTCAAGATTTCCGCAAGCTTACCGTGTCATGTGAGCCTGTTTCATACAGGACAAAAACCCAATCTTGTTTCAGACTCTCAGATCCACCAAACTGGAACTCGAATACCTTAAGTGAGGGAAATGAGATGTAGGAAAAGGACAAAGGAGCATTATAAAAGAAAACACTTCAGATTGGAATATAGAGACAAAAACATCCAAAACAATCGAAAACTTAAAATTTTGGCTCCCAAGCTCTTAAAAAAATCACATATTATTTACTTTTAACAAGCAAACACACATATAAACGCATAGACTGAGGGAAAATGGCAGTTCTATGAGGATAAACACAAAGCAGTGGCAATCACAGCAAACCACACTATGTACTCCCAGCGACTGACTGACTGTCCATGCCACCCGCCCTCAGCAAAAGACATCCCTCGTGAATGACACACGCTCATCCCTCACCACTGCCACACTCACCATTCACTGCACATCACCACAACACCTTAAAGTATCGCCTGTACTCACCACACACGCCAAGAAGCGGCAATAGTGAAGATATAAATGAAAACATTCACGTAAACACATATTCCATTGCAAGTGCTAACCGTTGACTTGATGTATGCTTTGTGTTATCTTGCTTTGTGATATACTATGATTCTTTTTTAATTCATCTCATATCATTCGATTTCTCATAACTTTTGAATTTTGAAGCGGAATTTTGTTATCATGTAAATTTACTTGTTCGAGATTGCTGAAAAGATGATAAAGTTAAAACATTGACTTGAAACAAATGTTTACTTGATTAAGTCTTCACTAATTCGTGGATGTATTAGGTTAAAAAAACTCATCATAACTACCATAAAATCATACCTTCTCTTTAATTCATAATATATCCAAAATGTGTAAATATTATCAGATCATTGGCTTTAATCTGACAGTGTGTGTGTGTGTGTGTGTGTGTGTGTGTGTGTGTGTGTGTGTGTGTGTGTGTGTGTGTGTGTGTGTGTGTGTGTTCAAGGGATAGATTGGAAAGGTACGAAAAAAGGACGGGAGAAAGGAAGGAAGGAAGGAAGTAGGGAAGGAATAAATGAAGGATGGAAGGAATGAATGAAGGAAGGAAGGAAGGAATTAGGGAAGGAAGGAAGAAAGGAAGAAATGAAGGAAGGAAGGAAGGAAGGAAGGGAGGAAGGAAGGAAGGAAGGAAGGAAAAAAGGAAACAAAGATTATATTAGATACTTTCCTCCTTTGTGTGTTGTGTGGTGTTCCTGAGTGACCCTCCCTTTCTACTGAACTCCAATAGTAGCAATTTTTTTTACCACAGTGGAGGCTTCACTGCAAAGAGTCCATTACAGGAGGAAGGGAGGCGCGCGTGGTGTTCCGTGGGCACGCAGCTATTCTTGCGCTACCATTATAAGTATTGTAATCACTACTGTTACTGCCTTCACTTCCAAGCGTCTTCTCTGCTCATTTTACTCCTTTTATTCCTCTTCCTCTTTCTTCTAGAGCAACACAATAGACACTTTTAAACACAGATTGCACAAGTACGTCGCATCAACTCCTCAAATTACCCACTTTGATTCTGCATTGACTTTTCTAGTGTATAAGATATCAGAGTTTCTTCTTCAACCTTTCCTATAACTTTTTTTACTTCCTCTATCGTGTTTCCCTTTTTCTCTTCCTTCCATGAGTGCCATTGTTCTTAGAATCTGTAGTGATACTATAGTCACACAGACAGCCTCGTTGGGTCTAGGAGAGCTGTTGCTGTCTGTTTTTTCCTCTGTATGCGAATATGTGATACGAATCCTTCCTTCTTTAGTTAAAAATCTATAAAACTTACTATTCTGCCTCTAGAACAGTAAAAAAAAAATAATAATAAAAAAAAAAAAACATTTGTGCATTTGTAAATGATGCCATCTGAAATAGTGAAGATGAAGCAAAGACGTGTTTGTGAATACGAGGCATGATGTACTAAAATGTACCGTGCCTGTCTCGGAGCAACCAGTAAACACAAACACTGGATAGGGAAAGAGTGTGCTGGAAATGACTTAGCGTGAAGATTAGAAAAAATAGATGAGTATGTGAAAGTGTCGGAGGGATAGAGTGGGGTGGAATGAGGCAAAGATATATATATATATATATATATATATATATATATATATCTATATATATATTTATATATATATATATCTATATCTCTATATAACATATATATCTATATATATACTCTATATATATATATTATATTAAGGTAGAGAGAGAGAGAGAGAGAGAGAGAGAGAGAGAGAGAGAGAGAGAGAGAGAGAGAGAGAGAGAGAGAGAGAGTAGGAAGGTAAATGGCCAGAGCCTGTACTATTCAAACCCCTATATGAATCTCAGAAGCTGTAGAGAAACAATAAGCAGAATGCATATAAAAACGCGTCCCAATACTGAGGAGATTAGGACTTAAAAGTGACACGCAGAACTTATTTCTTCTACTACGTCATCATAGAAAGTAGCATGTCAGAGGCACACATGGTAATTTACAAGGGAGTGATCTTGATGTTTGTGATACTCTAACCAGGGATTTTGATCCAGCACCTAAAAAACATACATATAAATCAAACTAATCATCTCTTTGGCATCTGAAAATAAAGTGGGAAAATAGGAGAGATTGAAGACTTGCCATTTTTTTATCTATTTATATTCCTTACAAAAAAATATTTCTTAGCAACTTCATCCTTGAGGAAGGGTTCGTTATTAAAACCGTCCAAATCAATCACATTATTTACATTGTCTTCATTGTTGTCGTCACTGACTAGTTGTTTAAAATGATCGTAAAACTCATTCACCGTAAAAGGAATTTGGCATTTCCCTTTCTTACTGCTTAGAACTTTCCAATGTTCTTTAGGGTTGCCACTTGCTCTTTGTTTCTTACTCTCTTTAAATTTCCCATGTATTTTTTACTTCTTTCAATCATAAAGCTAAAAATAGCTGTTTTTTTATGCCGACAGTATGTATGCCTGGGTTTATGATATTTTTTTCTTGATGTACAACACTGGATGTCGTAACCCACCACGAAAGGTTTATTTGATTTTTTGATTAAGATTTTTTTCCTTGTTTGCGGAAAAACTTTAAATGAAGTATCAATTAAAATATGTTTTCATTCCATGTTAAAATCATTTACAGCTAACTAGATCTTGTACCTTTTCAAACAACTCATTAATGTTATTTAGATTAATTTGATAAGCTTTCTCAAACTTTTTCTCAGTGTCCCATTTTTCTTACTTCGCACACCCCAAAGCTACTTGGGTATGCGATTTTTGCAATAGTTCCTTTGCTTAGACATCTAAATTTGAACATTGCGTGCAACCCACAATGTACATCTGCTAACATAGGATCAAATTCAAGTACCTTCAATGTTTCTACTAGCTGCATTACAGATGGTGAACCTAAAAAGTAGTCTACAGTTGTGTGATATGTAGTATTGAGTTTGTAAACACCACAATCCTCCCCTAGTCTACCATTGAATATAAACACTCCATTATTTTTACAAATTTCCACCATTTCCATACCATAGGAGTTCCTGTCAGGTGTTAAATGTTGATTAGACCTATCAGCCGGTACATCAGAGTCTGAAAAGTTTGTGTAGGGTATCTCAGCAGTCACCTGATCATCATCATCAACATTAGAACAAAAAAACAAGAAGAGTTAGCGTGTGAGCATTAAAGTCACTACACAAAACATACACATAAACATCATTTGTATAAGTTAATAGAAAGTTATCCAAGTCATCAAAATACTCCTCATTACCATATTATATCTTCAGTTCGAATGAGGAATATGGACACATTTAAAAACCTGTTCTTTATACAAACCTATACTTCTTTAATCTATCTTAAATGATAGTAATGAACCAAACTCAGATCTCATTAGTTTCCACTTAGAGCTAACATTCTTTTCAATTCCAATAAGAAGACTACCAGACTTAAATCTGCTTAATTTCCTCCTGTTCTTGTAAACAATATCAAACCCATGATTTTCCATTCTATCTTTCATGTTGATCATGTCAACGTCATCACATTTAGTTTCTGTAAAACAAATGATATTACAATCATTAATTAAACATATTAAACATTAATTAAACATATGTGCAAGCATCCATTTTAGGCCAAGAAACGTGCCTGAGGCTCAAAAATCTCTTTCTTTTTCCTTTTATCAGTGATCAGCTATAATTTCCTTTCACGTCCACCTGAATAATTTTTCGGTTAATGATTCAAGATTTTGTATTCGAATCCAAATTAAGTTCCAAGATGATTTGATTCGGGTAGTGGCGGCCTTGGAAGACGTACTGAAGAAGAAGACGGCTTCTTGCTCCAGGCCGACAGAGATGCCTCGCAGCAGGTTCTACTTCCCTTTACGCTCTCCAAATCAGTTCATAGTCGTCAACTTCCATTCCTTGCACTAAGCAAGATGTTGTTAGAAGTCAGGAAATACGGACTGCCATTCATCAAATTGGGCCACAAGAGGGGGTCCTTAAGGGGAGATAAGGGCTCCTTCTATTGTCTGGTGAATGGTGCGTACGATTTCCTTGATTATGGTGGCACCAGGCTGAACAGCTCGCCATGTGTGAGGGCACGCTGTGCGCCATGCACTATGTAGACACTGGCAGTAGGAGGTGTCCTCTCATAGGTGAAGAGGGCATACTTCATGTCGGTGTTTGAAGAATGGCGTGTGGCGGGTCTGTGCTCAAGGCGAGTCCGTGTGAGAGTGTGGAACGTTGCCTCGCCGCGACCCGTACAACTGGATTCGGACAATTCTCGGAGAAATGACATGTCCCGAAATAGGATAGGATTCAGAAACGCTACCACCGCTTCACTACACACCTATCGCCGAACGCTATCATGTGTCGCTGTACCTCTATTGCATATTGCAACAACGCTATCACACATCGATATCGTCTACCGTGCCGATCAAAGCTGAAACCACACCTCAAGACGGTGTTTGAAGAATGGCTTGTGCTCATGGCGAGTCCGTGTAGGAGTGAGAGAGAGAGAGTAAGCTTGTCCGCCGCGTTCCGCACGCCTAAACTCAACGCCTTAGGACAGAAGAGATACGTCGCGAACTGGGATAAGATCCTTACATCGCTATCGCCGTACTACCTACCGCTGCAACACTAACGCTCATAACCACATCGCTGTAGGCTATCGACCTGAACATCTTGCTATGTGTGAGGGCACGCTGTGCGCCATACACCAGACACTGGCAGTAGGAGGAGGTGTCCTCTCAGGGCTGAGGAGGGCACACCACCTCAAGACGGTGTTTGAAGAATGGCGTGTGGTGGGTCTTTGCTGCGGGCGAATCTGTGTGTCAGGGCACGCTGTGCGCCGAGCACCACACACTGGAAATAGAAGGTGTCCTCTCAGGGGTGAGGGGGGCACACTTCATGCCGGTGTTTGAAGAATGGCGTGTGGTGGATCTGTGCTACGGGCGAGTCTGCGTGTCATGGCACGCTGTGCGCTATGCACAAGACACTGGCAGTAAAACGTGTCCTCTCAGGGCTGAGGAGGGCACACTTCATGCCGGTGTTTGAAGAATGGCGTGTGGCGGGTCAGTGCTAAGAGCGAGTCTGTGTGTGAGGACAAGCTGTGCGCCATGCACCAGAGACTAGCAGTAATAAGTGTCCTCTAAAAGGTGAGGAGGGAACACTTCCTGCCGGTGTTTGAAAAATGGCGTGTGGCGGGTCTGTGCTAAGGGTGAGTCTGTGTACGAGCGAGAGCGGTGTTAGGTTATTATTCTGCCGCGTCCCTCACACTTCAACTGAGGCTTTAGTGGAGAAGAGCCACGTCGCTAACAAGGATAAGATTCTCTAACTCTACGGTTGCAGCATCGTTATCACCTATTGTATCAAGGCTGCATCGTTATTTCCTCTAGATCAGCATCACGGATCGCTTGTCGTCGCATCGCTTTATGCGTTGCCATATCGTTATCCTAAAAAGTTTCGTTTTCCTTATCTCTATTAACAATATCATTACTACTACTGCTACTACTACTTTTACTATATATATATATATATATATATATATATATATAGAATATAGATATATAATATATATATAGATATATATATATAGATATATTATAATATATAATATATACACACAAAAACACAACACACACCACACACACACACACACACACACACACACACAGATGTGTGTGTGTGTGTGTGTGTGTGTGTGTGTGTGTGTAAAGTAAAGTAAAGTAAACTAATTTATTGCCCTTTACGTACATTTAAAGTAATATACATTTATAATACACAGGTAAATAATGGCACGGCCTGCCAAGATGGAGCTCCTTAACAGACAGACGGATCTATCTATACTTTATTGGTTGCGTTTAGGTGGAAAATAGTGTACATGAAAATTTCTTTCAATGATTACTCAGGAAAAGAGCTGATAATGACATAGTGTTTGAAATAGAGAGGAAAAACACATACAACAGATTAGGGAACCAAGATAATCAAGTGAAAACAACAACAAAAAGTGGTTATGATATCTCTAGAGCTGACAAGTAGACTTTTGAGTTACGTTTGAAATTATATAAATTGCTAGTATTAACATGATTTTTTTTTATTTCAACTGGTAATGAATTCCATAAGTCAGTAGCGAAACTTAAGATGCTGTGTTTGAACAGAGTTGTGCGGAATTTAGGACTAACTATATCAACATTGTTGCTCCTGGTGTTGTGACTCCTATTAACAAGCCTAAAGAATCGTGTTCCAGTAAAGTTTCTAATTATTTTAAACATGAATAGCAAAAGAAAATACTTATGAATATAACTAAATTTAAGAATCTTACGGTCCGTGAATATGGGCTCAGTTGTGTCAAATTTTCTTTTGAAGAATATACATCTAAGGATTTTCTTTTGAGTGACTGTGACTTTATTAAGGAAAGAACGCCACGTTCATGCCCATATACACACACACCATAAATAAGGTGAGGGTAGCACTTTGTGTACTATACACTAATGAGAGCCTCAGGCGTGAGGGAATTGCGGATTCTAAATAATACACCACATATTCTTGATAATTTCAAACATATTTCATTAATTTGGCAATTCCAATTTAGGTTTTCGTCCACATAAACACCAAGAAATTTTGTAGAATTTACACGTTTCACAGCTTCCCCTTCAAGTAACAGTGGTGGCATGTAATTGTATACAGATCAATTTTGGAAAAGTATGAAATTGGTTTTGCTAATATTAAGTTTTAGCCTATTCACTTTAATCCAGTTATATAGCAAATTCAATTCAATGCTTAAATTAGATTACAAATTATGGATATCTTTGTCTCCTAACAACATGTTAGTGTCATCTGCATAAATAGTAAATTCATGACTATTACTGGCATTGGATATGTCATTAATGTAAATAAGGAATAAAATTGGACCAAAAATAGAACCTTGAGGTACACCATTTGCTATGATTCTGGAGCGGAAATACTGTGAATTACAATAAAATGCCTATGACCTATTACACATATAGTTTTTAATCAACTGATAAGGTATCCCTCTGATCCCAATGTATTGTAGTTTGCCAAATAATATCTGGTGGTTTAAAGAGTCGAATGCCTTGGTAAATCCATAAAAATTCTAACTGCATAACACTTGTCCTCTAGATATCTATAAACATTATTAATAAACTCTAATATTGCAGTTTCAGTAGATCGATTAGCTCGAAAGCCATGTTGATAAATTGATAGCAGGTTGTTCTTCTCCAAATAGTTTATTAGACGGGTGGCAATAATCTTTTCAAAAACTTTACTGAAAGCCGAAAGTATTGATATGGGGCGATAGTTGTCAATGCTA